>QNGE01003580.1:0-23316 GCA_008508345.1 Paragonimus westermani
CTTTTTATTTGGCTGCTCCCCTTTGGCCAATCTGACAAGGTTAAACCTCAAATGACCAAATTCCCAGTCAGTATATCTCGCCGGATCAAAACAGCACAGAAGCCTGACCACCACGCCAAGGTAGCAGAAAAGAGCAGGATTTGGATACCACAGACGAGTGCACGTATAGTATGAGTTCACATTCACCCCCGATAAGTTCGCAAGCTTGCTTTGGAGACCATCACAATCGCGGATAACAAATGTGTTGCGTCCGTTACAGAGCACTGTGCATTTTTGGTAAGTCTCTTCAGTATGTTCCTACTGAAAAAATTCTCAATGATTTTGTGCAGCTGTCATCAGTTCACAAGTAAGTCACCCAGACTCTGCCTCACTTTTTTAACCAAACGAGGTCTTGCTAAACAGTATTCACGATCGCTGCTCACAGTCTTCCACGGGTAGTTGTGGATCATTAATCCAGTCTGCGTCAAATGGCCTCCCCTTGCATAGTTAACCAATCACTTTATCCTGAGCACATTTTAAAGCCACATAGGGGTGCGTTTAAGATTAAATAACGCCGTGATATTGGAACTTAATCCAAGTGGTACGATGCAGGTTGCGTTGTCTTCCACCGCAGGTGAGTGTACGATCATCCACGAAGACGGTGAGCAACGCATAGCAATAAACCAATGATCCCAGATATTCAAAACAAGATTGGATCGCAATGCCACGGTACTATTGAACAAATTATCAAAGTGAATATTCAGACAACCTCAACAGTTTCAATCGACAGATCTTTTTCAGGGAATGGGTTACAATTTGTTGCTGAACGGGCTAAATATAAACCATAGTCACATAATAAGGCATTCATACCCAAAAGAGCTGTTCCGAGCAGTCAACAGGTTCAAATCAATGGGGATGAGCTGAGCTTCAAAAAAATGGGGTGCACGCACCACTCAAACAAATTACAATGCCCGACAACTAGTTATTCGCAGAACCATCAAATTGATGTGACAAAACAAAATCGTCTAGGTCAAGGTCCATTTAACGTTCAGAAAAAGGGGAGGTTGAACGCAGAGGGGCGAATATTTAAGGGAATTGGGCTGGGTCGGATTTTCACATGACTGTAGTTCACAAATTTGATGCAGTGAGTTTGATGGTATCAAATCTGGTTAAGGACAAAATCTTATCGAAGCCCCATGTCTTTTGTGTGACCACGATCTGGAGTGACGTTGTATAAGCTGGCCGTCATCGAATTAAAACTGCAAGCCACGGTGAGGAGTGAAAGGTCAACGAGTAGCAGTTTTGAACCCCTGCGATGTGAACATCTGAAAAAATGCTGATGGCAGCAAACTTCTCAGCTGAATTGAGTCTGTCGTAACTATGAGGCATGACGTGTAAAGGACGTTGAGTGATGCAGATGGTGTACAACGTGCTGTTGATTGTGAAGGAACGCTAAGTTGAATATGGAAGATCAGTGAATGTGTTTCTGTAAATACAAACGGTATGGGGCGTTCCAGTTGCTAAATTGCCATTGCACCACCTTGAACTACCTCTGAATTATGACGGAGAGCTTCCAGTCCTTGCGAATAAAACTCTATCTCGTAAAACTTCCCAGCGTATATATGAAAAACCATATATACTTAACTAGCTCGTTTTCACTTATTCATCATCAGGCTAAACACCTCAAATTTATACCACAGATTTCACGGAGAAATCTCTAAAGGAATGAAGGAGGAACGGGTGATTAATGAAGTCAGTCTATCGAGTGCCACACTGCAATCAAGTGCCCCCTTGAACAATGGGTTTTGACAAAATACCAAGATGGGGAGTTGGCCAGGGTGGATCTAAAGCCTGAACAAAACGTTTCTGGGTTCACAAAGATGGGTTATACATGCAAATCTCAATAACCTCTGTTGTATGCAGAATTCTACTCCTCATCGCTCTTGACTGGGTGGTATTAACTTGGTGGATTATGTAAAATGCGTCCTCTATGTCGACAGCGTGATTTGAATCCACCGGGTAGGATAGAATAAAGCCAAGCTGAGTGGTTTCCCGGATCCGTTCCGATAAGCGTCTAATCGCGGGACCAACACAACTGGTCCCACAGGAACCAGTGAATGAGTACACACAAAAAGAGGCTGTATAAATAGGCACTTTATCCTCTAGGCGCGGGTACAAGATCGGATTGGATATTAAGTGGATTTGTAATTTGGCGTCGTAAGATGTTCCATTGACTGCACTTGTAAGCCTACGAGTAACAATTTCGGCTAGTATATCTCCCTTGAATGGTAAGTTGATGCGCACATTCCTCCTCTCTACTAGGTGCTGCTGGTCTCCTTCACTGTGCTGTTGCATGGCTCCATCTATGAACCCTTCCGGGAATTTCTACGAGGTTTAAACAAGCTGAAGACCGTATCGCAGTGCGGGAAATTATCAAATGCGCCGAATTTAGCCCAAGACGGAAGCGAACGTTCCTATCCAGTTTTTCGATGTATACACGGAAGTCAGGTTGTGGGATCAGATATAAACGATCCTGGCAACGTTCAACATCCGGAGTCTCACCATTTCTTCGTAACTGATGACAATTCACAATTCGCAGCTGACAATTCGAATGGTCGGTCGAAATTTATGGTTCTTAAACACTAAATCACCGCAGCTAGAAAGCCCTGTTCAATTGTACGGGCTGACACTTTCGAGGCTTCAAAGAATTGCTTGCATACATCAAGAATAAACTGTCGGAAAACTGAAAATGGATAGCTAAGTAATTTTTGCGATGCCCCTTCACTGTTCTCCGCATCGTTAGTGACAGCAAAGTCAAAGTTTTGAAAATGAACACTGCTGAAGACTGATGTTTTATGCACGCGACCTTATCCAATACACTTCATCCTAAAGACGACATAAGTACACTCTCCGAAGTTATCTGAAAAATTCTAATAATCCCAAATAACAAGCTTTAGAATTGACTGGTTGGAAAATACACAATCGGCGTGTAGAATAGGTACACTCATGTCAGATCCCAATTTCTGCTGCCATTTCATCACAAAGTGGTCCGCTGCAATGAAGAAATTCGCCGGCCTTGCTTGGTCCGAAAGGCTTCACATGTGAACCCAGTGCCATCGCGGACAGTTGAAGTTTCATTCGAAGTGCCACGCTAAGTTTTAATGGATGAATCAAGTTGTACGTGACGTGTCAGTTTCGTGGAGTTTGTATTCAGTACAGTACTTGACGAAAAGAAACTAAATTTTATTTCATTTGCTTGCTACTCACTTTTCCCGCTCTCCGGTATAGTTGCCAATTACTGAGGTGCACTTTAATGTCTGCCACTGAAACAAGCTCAGATGCCCTGTATGGTCTCGGCATCACTTCCTTTCTTCAAGCTGGTACCGCATACAATGAGTAATCACAATTTGTTGGTCGATATCATCTACAAATTTATTCGTTCGGACCTTATTTCTTGACAGCTTCGGGTTACCGGCTGAAGCAATCGAAGGCCTGTAATGTCCATTTTATGCGCTCATTACCCAACATTATTTTGTGTGGACTTACATACCCCTTTCCGATTCTCATATTATCCACTGAGCAAGGAAATTTTTCTATGACAGATGGGCTCACGGAACATCGTCTTAGCTGAACTGTTCGAGAGATGTTCAACTTTCTGACGTTTTCGGGGAGTCGACGAAACTCTGCGTTGGAATCTGACCAATCGTTCGCTGGATTTGGGATCTTATACCCTGCCTCTCCAAAGCCGACTTATCTCGACATAACCAGGACGCTAATTTTACTCCCTGTTGGCGAAACACTCCAAAAATGCGCTTGGGCCTTTCTAGAGAGTGGCTTTGAACTATTTAAAAAATTGCCCACCCCACGACCGTGTAAAAAGTGAATTAACGTAACATCCCATTTTTGGATACTGAATCTGTGAAGCAAGCGAACCATCTCCTTCTGTGTACCGTGCGTCAAAGTTTCATAGACTACAGTCACTTGCCCATTGACCACGTCCTTCTTGACGGCAGGCTTCACGTTTGTGCTACTAATTACTTTTTCGTTTTTGTATGGTTTGTAAATATCTGCAGTGATCGCGCATAACCCAGCGTGCTTCTCTCATATACGTTGAGAAATATATATATATTGTTATTATCAGTATCCTTATGCGATTTGCATGATTTGTACCTAAGATATCTCAGAACCCTACTACATACACGGTGGGTTGGACGAATAGTTTTTGTCGTAATTTACACCGAAACATCTGTCTCGTTGAGAGTTCGCATTTTGTCTTACTGCGCCATAGAAAGTACACCCAATTCGGATAGTAGATTGGAGAACACCATTTCGCCGCTATTGTTGGAATAGTTCTCTCAAAATCCCGGACTGGGACTCCATCAAATCGAGACAGTATTTGCGACCAGTCCACATATATATATATGGGGTATAAGCGCCAGTTAACGACCTGGAAGTAGAGGTTCAAGACGTTTTGAAACACCTTCCACACGATGCCTTGCGAGCCGCAATTTTTTCACGTGCAAAACAACCAGGTATAAAAATGTTGCGGGATTTGCTTATCAAAGTGCAGCCGGCATACCGAATGCTCATTGGATCGTTCGCTAATTGGTCAAGTTTACATTCAGTTAAGCGCAATCTGTTGGTTCAGCAAATACCTTGCCCAATATCCAAAGACAGAGGAGATAACCTATTTGCAAAACGGCTAATGATAAGATGGTCGCAAAAACTGAACCCAGCATAACACTAATTGATTAACTGCATAAAAAATCAAATCTACCACGTGGAATGTGAAAAACTCTCAGGATTTGATCAGAGAATGTGCCCGTAGAACGGATTCAACAGATTCAACAGAATTGTGCTCACTCAAACATATGATCATTGGTTGTGATAGAGCAAAACGACTGTTCGCGCATCGAGAGATGATAAGAATTATAAAAATAATAATGGTGGTATATTTCTCGACGCATTAGTGAGAAACACACTTATGAAAGTGTGATCAACGTAGTGATTTTGAAGCACATGCATATTTGGACACCAAATTTGAAAAATGTACAGAGAGTCAGCTATGTGAGTAGAGAAAGAAAACAGACAAAAACAGATATTATATGACAGGAAAATTCAAGTTTAGGCAGGAAACTTTGAGCTTCATAGTTCTGGGACGACAGTACTTGAGATCTGCATAATTCGACAAAATAAATGATTTGTTACACCAATTTAGACTCCACAAGGTGATCGCTGGCCTGATGCTCAAGATCGTGCCAGAAAAGCAGTAGTTGGAGGATGGAGAAGGTGTATTGGCAAAGAATTTGACCATTATTCCATGTAGATAGTTCCGAAAAAATGTGCTGGAAATTTTCTCACGAGGTGGGCGAGGTGGGACGCACTTACTTCCGCGGAAAACGCATGGACCTGGCGACCGGACGTCATTCTTCGCTCAAATTCCTAGGAATTTCGAGGAGTTCGCAATATGGCCAACCATTGCGGAATTTTAAGTGTCCGGGCGGAGTGGGATGTTTTCTCGCACGGGATATATCAGTGAAATCAAGAATGGAGAGCGGAATCATGCGATAAACGGGATAACGTAAAACTAACTGTGATCCACGACGAACAATGGAACAAGCGATATTCTGGCATAACCTTCTATGTGATATTAATAGCATTGTGTTGATTGATGGAATATATACCACATGCGAACGCCTGCTATTGAATAAGGCGAAAGGAGATCGATTATAAGCCACTTCTAGTATACGATTATTGCCGAATTCAGATGTCAATCATCTTTGTACAGACGGTGTATAGAATGAGAATAATGTTTGACAATGCCGAGAGGTTGCCGGATGGTCTATCAGGGGAGAAAAAGAAAGAGTTGCGACTAAAGGTTATTATGCAGTCATGAAACGAACAGTTCAAGTTTTTTTAACGATTTTAGCGTGCACAGCTTTTGCATGGTGGTTTACAACTCTGACACGCTAGCTGTCAATAATTATGGGGTAAGGGTGTACCAGGATGATTAGGTTGTTACTAACGGGCATGTATATTGACACCTATACGTGTTGACTATAGACATGTTTTATTGTTTGCTGGCAAGTCTAAAAGTAAAACATCTATTCTGGAAGCGGTAGTTTTGGTCTGTTCGAGGGGTGTGTGACTTAACATCACGCAACACAGAGAGTTTTCCGTCAGATGTTATTAGGTCCGTTTTCAAAGATAACGTCCTCAGGCAAGTAGAGCTTGAAAATGGACATGATGTTCGTTATTGTTAGGAAAGTTTTCAAGTTTCGTTTGAATTGGCGTATATTCTAACTGGACCTAATTGCATACGGGAGTTTGTTAAAAATGTAGGAATATTTTACTAGGAAAAAATTTAAACGCAGTTTTTTCGGGATTTAAAAGATGCCAAGGTGAAGTCCTTGTTTCTGAGGTTATACTTCGACCTGTGTTGTTAGCTAGTCACGAAGTTGACGGTGAATTCATTGCCATAGACATACATACATGAGTGAAAGGTTGAGCTTGAGTCGCCGTAACCAGAGAGGATCGAGTGCAAGCGTCCGGCAGCGTTCTCTGTAGCTCAGAGAAGATGGATAACCCAATAAGCTTTTCGTGAGTGCACGTTAGAGGCCTTCCAGAGTTAGCCTACCAGACCTGCGCAGGTGGCCATATATGAACGTGCAGTAATTAAACTAAAGGCGTACACAGTTTATAAAGGTGTAACCGTGCAGCAGGTAGAAAGAATGGGCGCTTAATGTCACCTAACGTCCGTCTGGTTTTAGCGACTAGGAAGAATATATGTTCTGCGAGGTTGAATGAATTTGAGTAGCGCAAACCCAGGTCACGTACTGAGTTGGCGGTCGATATGCTGTGACCGTCCAGATTTATAGAGCCATCTGGTACGTGACAACCATGCACAACGATAGTGGATTTATTGGCTGAAAATTTCATCGGCCAAGTTTGACACCAAGTCTCTAGTGGCACCAGGTCCTTCCGTATATTTTCTAAACATGGATTTAGATTACCAGGATAGAAGCTGTAAACAAGTTTGATATCATAAGCGAATAGGAATAGTTTGCCATGCTTGATAACTTGACATATATCGTTTATATATATGAGAAAGAGTAACGGTCCCAGAACACTTCCTTGGATCACCCCACTAGTAACTGCTCTGGGCGTTGAGCTATTGTCTCCTATTTTCACTGTTTGTGTGCGGCCCATAAGGTATGAGGAAAACCAGCTAGGCAATTGATCACGTATAACAAAGGATGCTATTTTGAGTAGGAGACGCTCATGAGGCACACGACCGAAAGCCTTCGCCATATCCAACGGTATAATGATAATCGCCCCGCCGGCGTCAATAGATTCTGTCACATGGTGAGAAAATTCTAGCTGACATGTCATGCAAAAACGCTTGTTTAGAAACCTTTGCTGGGAGTGGTTTATAAGGTTTCGTGATAACAAGAATTCGACCATGAGGCATTTTATTATCCTTTCCAACACCCTAGAACAAATTGAAGTATGGTTAATGGGACGATAATTGCTGGCGTCGTGTCACAAGCCACTTTCATAGCGGGGCTTAATTGTAGAGCTTTTCCACTTAAGATGGAAGGAGCCTGATGTTAGAGAAAGTGTATAGATATTAAGCAGAAGTAGATGGATGTCTTCTCCTCCGTAATTTAGAGCAACAGTCTGAATACCATCAGGGCCAGATAGGTGAGAAGGTTTGATAATAGCTAACTGAGAGCGTATGAGCCCTGCATCAACGGGGATATGGCTTAGGAACGTACTTGTACTTACAGGAGGAGGTGGGTGCAGTATGTCCTTCAGTTTTGCAGGAAGCAGCAAAATATGGATTAAAAACCTCACAGATTGTTAGAGGATTACCTACAGTGGTTTTGTCCTGCAGTGTTAGTACCGAGATGGCAGGGTCTCTCCCATGATTCCTGCGTCTCATCAGCTGCATCAACTGCGAGTTCTTAACTGTGCTGTTAGGTGCACGTTCTTCTTCACTTGTGTGGAGCGTTTTGGTTCTATATTCAATTGCATTGAACATTTTATTCATTTGTCAGATGAGAGGGAAGTCGCATGTCTTCCGGTACCGTGATTGAAAACTTTTGAGCTTGCCTTGCTCCTTTGGAGCGAGACGTATGCCGTTACCGTACACATTACGGTGATTTGACTTTCGCGGAGCTAAGATGTTCATGCAAGACCTGAAGTGTTTATTAAATGTATCGGTTGCAATACTAGGATCGGAGGTAAAAAAATGTGTTCCATTCCAGAGATCTCTGCAGTGTTGTGAACACGTTCCAGTCAACAAATTTAGTTTGACGGTAGTGTATCACAGTCGACTCTTTAAGAGCTTTTAGGTGGAACATTAGGCTCACTATGTTATGATCACTCCCTGGAAATTGTTCCAAAACGGACTCAGTGGCAGAAGAGATGCCTGTAGTAAAGATGAGGTCTAAAGTGTGGTCTTGTCTAGTAAGCGCTAAAACATGTTGGCGCCATTCTTTTACTTGGACACATGCAAGGAACTCAGCTTGACTTGCAGGGGCAGTGAAAGAAGTCCAGGAGGTATTGGGCATGTTGAAGTCTCCGCCAATTATTTTGTACTGTGAAAGTAAGTTTAATACATAGTTCAGCTCGTTAATAAGGTTCGTCAAGCCGTCCTGAGTGGCGTTGGGTGGTCTGTAGACACATTCTAAGAGTAATTCACAGGGTCCAGTCGACACTAACAGCCACAAAGAGTCATCTGTCATACCAAGACATGGCTCATCAAGTATGGTCGCAGAATATTGCTCCCTTAGGTAGATTAAACATCCTCCACCTCGACCTACACCACGATTTTTGCGGAACATGTGATAACCTATGAGGTTTAGTTGTGTGTCTGGAGTCTCAGGGGTGCACCAAGCTTCAGTGACTAGAATAATATAAGGATTATATAAGAACATGAAGGATCTAAAGATATGCATTTTATTAATCAGCGAACGTGCATTGAAAAGCAGCAAACAGTGCATTTTTCTTCATCGGCACCATTTTTATACTTTTCAAAATGTCTAAAACAGGAACATCTTTGTGATTCAAGGACTATGCTGACAATGCTTGGTCTGATGTCCTTGTAATGAGCTCACTAAGGAATGGTTGGGTGTCACCTGCGTTTGAGTCCATGACAGGAAGTGTTGGAATAGTAAGGTTTGGTTGGGTAGTGGAACAACGGGGGACAGAGTTGGCAGAGGAGGTTTGAAAGGTATGTGTCCCACTAAAAATGGGTAAGGCTGAGGAGAATTGGTCTTGCCCGCCTGCTCGTTGTCAGTGGAGATATCATGGGTTGCGTTTAAGTGAGTATTCGAAATGTAGGGTCTATCCGTATTGAATGGGGTGTGAAACATAGGATAAACAACTTCAGAGGGGCTCCGGTTTTGTCTTGCATGAATAGATGCGTCACACGAGAGACTGCTATAACTAGGCAGAGGCCTGTAATCGGGGGATGGTAAGAGATGCGTCTTTTTACTCGCAAGGTACGGGCTTGCGTTTTCTTGCCTGTTTATCCCCTTATGATGCACAGGAGGAAACCTCTGGCGACCCGTAGGGTAGTGGTTTGGAGAGGCAGTGGTGTAACAAAGCTATACTGCGCGATCTTTGGAACCCAGTTTGTCATCTCTGGTTATCGTTATAACCTGTTTCCATGCATCCTGGATCACATGGTTGGAGACGGAAGTTCTTCCCAGCAAGAGTTTTTGACATTCTCTTTCAGGGGGACGTTCTGTCCTCCATAATTTTTAACAGTTTGAGCGAGGTTTCAGACTTAATAAGGTCCTGGCTCCCTATGAAGTGTCTTGCATTTGCCTGGCTATGGAATTTGAATAATAGCGGGCGGCAGAACTTTTGTGTTTTCTTACGAAGACGGATGCAGGTATATGATGTAAGGTCTATTCCAGAAACCTTCGAGAGTATCTTTTTAATTCTTTCTAGGTGCAGCTTATCTGGCACATTGTATACGATGGCATTGTCCGAGCAACGCATCCGGTTTGGTGATTTCTGTTACCAATATGATGATGAACACACTAGCACTCCGAATATTATCCATCTTGGGACTTTCGGGCACTTTGGAAATGTAACACAAAGAGACAAGATTCTCCTTTAGGGAATCAAGTGTAGTATGACTTGCCCTTAATTGGGCGAGCTCTGCTTCTAGCTTAGATACCTTAACAAATAAATCTGCCAATACTCTATCTAAAGGAACTAAACAGTTTTTAGTCTGAGGGGTGGCAACTACCAGGTTATCTTCACCCCCTTTAACGGCAGTAACCTTAGGAGAACATACATAAGTTCTGGACCTAGAACCTTTGCCTTTAAAACGATCAACATCGGCTTAAAAACTCGATATTGCGGCTTTGGAACCAGCGGATCTTGTATGACCCTGCTAGCACCAAGTAGGGATTCAATTAAGAGTGAATTAGGGCTGTTTAGGGGTAATTTAGAGTTATTTCATTTTGACCAAGAGTGCGTCGATGGATGAAAATATATCCCATCCCCTGCGGGTCAGTAATCGTATAATATATGAAGTACATAACAAAGAAATGGCATTCATCTTCAGAAACTGTTCGTTGTACGGATAAACTCGCTCATTGTTTATCCGAACTCGAACCGCTTCAACTATTCAGGCGCGCCGCGTTCGAGTTTACGCCTAGCTTAGCGCCTCTGTTTCTTTTGAGGTTTGCGGAGGTTGCTATTATGTCTGAGCAGCATCACGATGACGATGAAGTAAGAGAACTTATTTCACTCATTATAGCAATAGTGGTTTTCGAAAACGTTAGCCAGCCGTTCCACCATTTATCGGAATGTGCAGCGCTCGCTTGCCCAGCTTAACCGTAATGTACAAGAATCGTTGGAAAATGCAGCCGTTTGCAAACTTTCTCCGACCTCCATGGCGTCCGTACCGGAACGCATATCACAACCGCTTTGTGAACGCAAGTTAAACTTTCCAAACGCAAACGACTGATTTCAGATGCACTAGACAGCTCAGCAGAAACTGGTGTGCAGGATCCGAAAGCTGATGTTCTTAAGGCTAGCGTTGTCGATCGCTTTCGAATCTGGGCAATTTCCAGCAACACTCCTAAAGTGCAGGTGACACGACTTTTGCGTATCTTGAAGGAAAGAATACCGGAGTTACCCAGTGATGCCCGAACGTTGTTGTCGACACCGAGAAGTTCGCCGATACGTGACGTTTATCCAGGCGAATATGCCCATTTGGGGTTGGCTGACGGCATTGTGAATGCTGTTCTAGGCAGTCGGCTACAGCATGTGACGTCCGTAGCAGTCCAGCTGAATGTTGATGGTTTATCACCATCGAAGGCAGGAAAGTTAACAATACGGCCTGTGCTCTGTCGCCTGAATGATCCAATGGTTGGTGTGTATGGAGGTAGTAACAAACCTGTAGATGCTAACGTATATCTCTTGGACACACTGCGAGAACTGCACGATGTGTTAAGCAGTGGCATAAAGATAAACAATGTTACCATTACCGTCTGATTGAAAGCAGTGATCTGTGATACACCGGCTCGCTCGTATGTTAAACAGGTGCGTGGGCATGGTGCATACTACGGCTGTGATAAGTGTGAACAACAAGGTGTATACTGCGAACGAAAAGTAACGTTCTTGCCACAAAGTGGTTCTCTTCGAACGGACGCATCGTTTCGCATCGCACGCCCAAAGTCCCTCTCCCCGTTTATGTCTCTACCGGTCGATATGATTTCCACTTTTCCCATTGACTATATGCATTCGGTGTGTCTGGGCGTTGTCCGTCGTAAGAATAACAACTGGATGTTGGGACCGGTCTCCAGGAGCGTTCGCGTAAGCTCGCAGGCACTCCAACGGGTAAATGAACGGATTGTATTATGTCGAAAAAGCCTATCTTGTGACTCTCCCCGCAAGTACCGAGGTCTGACAGACTTTAAGACCTGGAAGGCTACTGAATGCCGACAATTTTTATTGTACATCGGACCGGTGGCCCTGCGGAATATTTTGGACAATGACAAGTATACCAACTTTTTAGACTTGTCTGCTGCTACATACATATTATGTCACCCCACGTTCAGTGTTATTCAATGTGACTTCGCGAAGCAATAATGCACGTATTTGTATCAAATTATCGTAAACTGTATCGTCAGGCAGAGATGGTGTACAATATGCATTCGCTGGAACACCTTGCAGATGATTTGGCCACACATGGTTCATTGGATAACTTTTCTGCCTTGCCGTTTGAGTCTTTCATGTACAGATTGAAATCTATGCTTAACGGGCCGACGCGTCCAGTGAGACAATTGTACAAACGTTTATTAGAAAGATCTGCTGCTGCTCCTGTTGGGGTCGTTCATTCTGATGTTGGTACACCCATCAGTTGTCCTACTGTACCGGAATGCGCAATGGTAATGAAGGGTTCCGGTTTGTTTACAACCACTCCCCCGAACAATGTGGCTCTTACTGATGATGTTCCCTGCATAGATGTCGACATACTTAACCCTAATTCTGAAGATTTCACTGAGTTACCGCCCCTTTACCACGCTCCTACCTCTCTTCACCCACAATTTCTTCTCTCACTATTTGAATATGTATATTGCCAAAGATTTATCATCCCACATTTTAACAGCAAGTGCGTCTCGCATTGATGCCAAGGGTTTGCCCTTCCCGTTTCATTCACGTTATGTGTACATACCCACTTTACACTCCTGTAAATAACGTCATCTGTAAATAAATACAGTTCCTGTCGTTCGGTTCTGCACACCCTAGGTCTTAATCAATTGTTCTATCACTTGCTATGAGGACAGGTTTGGAACCAATAAGAGTGACGTGAATGGGATATTAATGAGCCTCAACCTGTGAAACTACGTGTTGTCTGTCGGTGTGTCATGCGTTTCAACATGAGTTTGATTTTCAACCGCGTTCAGTTGTGCACACCTTGGGTCTCAACCAATTGTTCTATCACTTGCTCCGTGAACAATTCAATAGGCGATCCCCTTCATTGTTCATATGAATGTAGTTTACCATTGATGGAGCCGTAGTTTGTTCATGTTTTGCTTTGCCATTATTTGGAAGCCGTTCTTTCAATGCATAACTTTCTTATTCTCCAGCAAACGGAACCTCGTGGGTGTCGATGATTTGTCTACGAGAACATTCCATTGTGTTTCTTTTCAGTCACTGCAATATATTTTCCCTGCTCATTCCCGCTATGTTTTACTTTGTGTTATATGGCAGGTTCCCGGTGGATTACACGGTTTCGGGTTATAATTGGGGTTAAATGGGGTTCAATTAGAGGTGAATTCGATTAAATTTGATGAAGTTAGGAGTGACAATTGGTTGAGTTTGGGGTATAATCGGGTTAATTTGTGTTTGTGAATTCGGGTAATTTAGGGTGAAATCGAGTTGTTTCAGGGTAAAATTGGGTTAAATTGGGGCAAATTAGGGTGGAATCGGGGTAATTTAGGGTAAAATTGGGTTAATTTAGGGCAAATTAGAGTTAATTTAGGGTGAATTCAGGTCAATTTCGGGGTGATTCGGGGCACGGGGAATGGACCAATCAGGAAATTTCTGCGCTACGCATATTGGGGATATTCTAGGGGGTTTGTCCCCAATCCCTAACAAATCCCTAAATGGTCTCCGGATTGGTCCATTAGACGAAATTAGGGATTTTCCCTAATTCACCCCTAATTGTGTTAGCAGGGGACGTGTGATCTTGGTCACCATGTTTCGTAAATATAATTATATTCTCGGATAGACTTGAATGTAAGAGGAATGTTACCAGATTATATAGAATAACAGTATCACCAATAACAATTATAAGGAACACTTTAGATAAATACTCACGCAGTAATCGCTTGCCCTTTCTGAAACGCGCGGTTACTCAATAAGAAATACGAGAAGAAAATATATGATTTTGAAATTCAGAAAGTTACAGAATTTCGCTGTGGTTAGAGCTCGTCACTCGCGCATATCATGGCCACGGCCGCTAAGTGACCACCGCCCAAGCTTCAAGGAGGCAACCGTGGTGACCACTCCGCTATTCAACTCACAATAGACACAACCTGTACGATCTTCCACGAAGACGTTGAGCAACGCGTAGCGATAAACCAATGATCCCAAATATTCAAAACAATATTGGATCGTAATGTCACGGTACTACTGAACTAATTATCATGGTGAATGTTTAGACGACCTCAACAGTTTCGATCGACTACTCGTTTCCATGGAATGGGTTACAATTTGCTGTTGAACGGACTGACTATGAACTATAATCACATAATTTGGCATTCATGCCCATAAGAGCTTTTACGAGCAGTCAACAGGTTTCAAAACAACAGAGACAAGCCGAGCTCCAATGAAGGCGATGCATGCAACACTTAATTAAAGTACAATGACCGATAACTGGCTGTTTGCACAACCATCAAATTGGCGTGATAAAACAAACTGGTCTGGGTCAAGGTCCAATTATCTTCCAGAAAGAGAGGAGGTAGAACGCAGAAGGGTAAATATCTATGGGGGTGAGGTTGGATCAGATTTTCACAGGATTTAGTTCAAAAAGTCGATGCATAGTCAAGTGATCAAATCTGAACGCTCACCCACTTCCGCTTTTGAACAATGATCAGTTTTCCCGATAGCTTTGATAGCAGACAGTAACTGTCCTGTTAACTCCAATCAATAACCCCGTGATTATGACTTCTGAGACAGGTCGAGATCACGGATTTCATTAAGCCTGCTAGGTGGTATTTCAGAGTACTGATTATTGGTCGGGGATTTGTTTTGTTTTTGAGTTGAACATCACTCAGTTGATCGCAGCCTTTGCATTCAGATAGATGGCCTTGATATGCACTACTGACGAGTTCTAATGAGAGCGAAACTCGATTTTAGTGTTTCTTTCTGAACGAGGCTGGCTTAATTGATAGCCTCCAGCCAATTTGCGGATAAGTTTTATCTCCGCAAAGCCCAGCGTACCGATCGCTGTCGAGCCCTGACGTTTACTGATCCCTCGCGTTTTGCTTAGTCTGCTCGCAACGCCCGTCAGGGCGCCAGACCTGGAGCAGTTTGTCCGAAATGCGTCGGGCGTCTATGAATCCCGAACCAGTTCATATCCAGAAAGGTCGAGTATGATATAGGCGGGTTTCTTGTCAATAAAGTGCTGAGGTACGAGAATAATATTGGAGGTAAATTGGAAGGAAGGGAAACCAATCCTCAATATTGAATTCACCAAATGTACGCGTTCTGAGTCCAACTACTCACGTTAACATGGCGGAATGCAGCCGTCACGAAATGGTGGACCAATTGAGCACAAATGAAGCCAAGTGACACATGAACAGTGGACCACTAGTGGAGGGTGAGGGCGGATATATTACGCGAGAACAAGCCTTGACAAGTAGACGGCGTCACTCTTCAGTAATACATCCATATCCAAAATCGTTAAAGGAATGATTTGCCGCGCGCGCAATTATAACGGTCGCATCGTAGTGGTCGGAAAACGTCACATTTGTAATTTTGCTAACCTATTTTCTTCTCTTGCTCTTTTTCTAAGAAAGGAAACAAAAATGCCCCCAAATCATGAGATCGACCGTCTGTTGCTGAAAACATCCCCAAACTCCCTTTGTAAATGTACTACCCCCAAAACACCTCAATTCCGTATACCCTTTATATGCGGCATGTGATTGTAGTGACAGTTGGCCGACACACGCTGTATGAGTGTCCCATCTTCGAAGATTCCCCGCTGTATTTCATCCCGGTTTCAATCGACTGTGAGATTGAAGTTGCTCTGTTAAACACACCGTCGGTCTTTGTACCAAGAAAATTTCGAGTATGAGAAGACTTAGCAAAGACAGGGAAATAAACGAGGAGGGGGGCGTGGTCACGGATTTTCCATCAGATAGGTGACATTCGTCAAACCCTCAACTCTGGCGAACACTCTGACACTAAGTGTAACTTGCAGCCTTGAAGTTTGAAATTATTGTGCACATCATAAATCAGGCAGATCGGTGAAGTCTCCAAACTGCTATAGGGAATACGGGGCGACTAAGATTTGTTCGTAACCTCGTTTTTCCACTATTGCGAGGCTCCCTGGTCGGTATGTTCAAGGTTTTTACAGTCTTATGTTAACACGAATCAGAAATAATAAGAAAATGGCGATCCTGCAAGCAACTTTATATTTATAGGTTTGCTCGCACAACGAAAAGTAGATTTCAGTGCACTAAGTAAAGGTATTTGAGATGACGACGTGAAAGTACCCTTAGCACAGATGCACACCAGCCACCAGAGGAAGGAGGAAAACAGAAGTTACGGTTGACCTTCAGAATTCTAACAAACGTCGGAGTGGTTGTGCGCCGTTTCTAACAGTAATAGACAAAATATTGTGAATCCATCAAATGTAGCTTACAGATGTTACATAGGTACATTAGAGTTATCCATGAAGTTGCAAGAGATACGCCGGGAAACTAACATTGATGGTAGAGGTAAGTGGTGAATTTCACCTCAAAAGAAATGTGAACCGGTAGAGTGACACTCATAGGGCAGACGTAAAGTCCGGGGTGGTTTAGAATTTTGAAGAAGCTGAACGCTATATCACTAAATACCCCGTATCGCAGATAACTCCCTAGCAGCAGGACTGTATATAGATTGTCCCATAGTTGTCTTGCTATATGTCGATTGTCACATGTGTGTCCAATATATCCAATGGGGCCAGCGTTGTGATACGGATATTACACCTGCACTGAAACTACACATACTCGACATGCGGATGTGTTATAGCTCCTGAAAAATTGTTTCGAGGCACACTGCAGAATATTAGATCATATGCGCTAAAAGAAGTGGGACAACGAAACACTAGTGTTGGAAACCGGGCATCGATCTAGCGGCATACTGGTGCGAGTGAACTACCCCAAAGTACATAAGACGAAAATAAATGATGGCCATTAATGCCCGACCAGTAAAAACAACGCCAAGCGCGGTAAGCATTCGAAGTAAGCTTGCTCGGAAGTGGGTTCCCGTTTGGTAAACACCTCCATACAAGCAAAGATTGGATTAGATGTAAATTCGTTCCTACAAAATTCGGTTTGAAAATAAAAACAAACATTAACATTTCATACAAAATCACATAGTGAGTGGTAGCAATTTAGACCACTATACAGAAACTAGCAATTGGTAAACTGAGGTGTGACAACACTGCGCAAGATCGAAAACATTTAAGGGAAGTAATGAACGACTTCACTTCAAATTATGACGATAAACGTAACAGTTAAAACATTTTCAAAAACACGACGCAGGACAATAGACAATAAGCAAAAAACATGGCACCCTAGGTTTCGCTAGATGAAGACTGTTCGTAATTGCCGATTAGTCTACTGATTCTTACATGGGCAAACAAATCCAAGGGTCAACTCGCAAGAACGTTAAGAACAGAGAAGCTAGTTGAGAAACTTGCGTACGGACGTTTGTGTGTAACCCCAACAGAACACGCCTATGATCGTGACTGACCATAAGACTATACCAATGTTAAGATGGGACCGAAGACCCCGTTCAAGAATGAGCAAACTGGTTGTTGACGAAAGGATTACCACACAGGGAGTCGTAGGTAGTTAAGTACACTAGATATAGACAGAAATTGGCTATGGCTGGCTGAAATGAGCCTCTGAAATTATGGGCTGAATACACTCAAGATATATGGGGGGGAGGGAAATCCTGCCCAAAGCCCAAACCATGATTCTATGGAGGCTGCTTAAAGCGGTATTGGCAACTAGCAAGGCGTATTAACTTGTACAGTAAAGTTTTCAAAGAGCAAGAGATCAACGAACGTCCAAATTCTCACTTATACGAGCACCCTGACTTGTTCGAATAGCGATAACAGAAGGCTAGCGAATTAATTCAAGTTGTAGAAACTGGACGGGCACTAACAAGGACCATAACACATTCACATTCCAATCTGCCATTCTCATCAGGAATTTTCAAACAGTTGAGTGAGCGATCGAGAACGAGGTATGAAGCGACCGAACAGCCACGTACAACCTAGTCAATTTAGTCAAAAGACCACTACCAAAGTTAACATCTCATCGATCCTCACGCTGAATTTAAACTACGGTGAAGCCAAAGGGGATTAAACAACTCGCTAGCAAGACACCTATGGTACAGCAAACGAATGGTAAACGAATCAACTTCGAACAGGGAAATTGTTATAAGCTTGATGAAAAAGCATCTGCAACATGAATGGAAGCAGAAATAGAAAAATCAAAAGTGGACGGAGTTACGAAGCAAACGGACAACACAAAATGCTGACTTCCAGTTACCACCAGTCTTTTGGAGCTTCAACATGTCAACAATGATTAATTCTGTTGGACCACTGGAGTCAATCAAGTTAATTAGCAGCCTATTCCAGATGTTGTGGTGACCGGCGATTGTGTGGACTCTCCAAGGAGTCCGGCTGCAACCGTGTTTTCCTGCTCGTCTGGTCTGTACGCACGACTCTGTGTACGCCTGTTACAGGAGGCCTAATATATACTCAGTACCACTTTCTTTAGTCGTGCAACTGATTGCACGCAGTGAGTGCTTGCTCTTCTTCCAACGACTCACTATTCTATTCCTCAAAGTCGTTCAACCCGCACTTTCTGAACTTTGTTCAACGCACCCTCCGCTTGGCGCGCTTTTGAGTGCCACCGAGTGGGCTGGAGCCCGCCTCGCCCTTCTTTTCTTTCTTCCCTCGGTTGCTGCCGTTGGTCCTAGCCTAGGCTAGAGCTAACTGTTTGACACGTTGCTGGAAATATACGGTTTGTTTCTAAACCCTGCTGCGTTCTTTTAGTTTGATGCATGCTGGAACTACATTTCGAACGCTCTTTAAAAATGACGTAGTAAAGTGTCGGTGGGAGAGTTGCCAGCTCACACTCACTTGTGCATTCTTTGAAATCCTGCGATATTACGGCGGTTCTGTGTTCATGACGGACTCTAAAGTGTACAGTGATCACTTGCTCCATCTGCAACTCACCAATGTTTGCAAACTCAGCAAGTGTTGGCATCGACTACGTAATAAGCAAACGGAAATCGGAGAAATTCGGAAACTTTCCGTCTAACACTGAACCGGTTGGACTTAAACTGAGGCTAGATTATCCCGGTTAATATTTGGGATACAGTAACATACTGCTCCAACACAATCGAAGAGAATGTGATGCTGATGCATTATTTAGAACGCTTATTGTTTGACACTGCGTGGAGAACACCCAAAGAGCAAAATGAGCTTGTAGAAATCTCTGGCCAATTAAACAAGTTCTCCAAAGCGAACTAGAACTAGAACAGTTTGTGAAAAGGATTGTAGAATCACTCGAAATCTGTCAATCTGCTCATACCAGTGTTGTTTGTACAGAAGGCCAAACGCAGTTTTAGTGTTCTACTAGTTTGATCGTGCGCACTGCACCCACAGCAAACGCAGTCTGATAAGTCTCCAAATCACATTAGCAATGCATCCGGATTTTAACAAGCAAGGACTTTCAGCTAGTCTTGAATTTGAAACTGAAGCCGAAGGTGAGCCTGCTGAAAACCCCTATCTGACCAATGGAGGAGGTTAATTTCAAAATAATTCTGCTAGCAATTACACAGTTATTTTACATGTATTTTCGATTGCACCTTTGCAAATCAAAAACTTGTTCCTTTTGTGTCAGGCATGCAACTTCCCTGATAGGTCAGAAGCTACCTTATCTTTTTTCATGAGACATCCGGGAATCTCGGTCTCTGAGATATCAGAGATATTATTGCACAGTTTGCGTCTGTCTTCAGAAACTCCGCTGAGACGGAACCACGCGCCACGGTTTTCTATCCTGATTGTTCTCCGAATTCATCCCCTAACTTTACCCCGGCTAATATGGGTTCTAAGTTACTCTTGCTACACGCTGATAAGTCTCCAGGACTTGATGGGATGCACTCATTTAGGTTTAAAGGATGCGCAGGTGAGCCCAGGGAAAGGCTTGACCGCTTATTCTATCAATCAAATTTCACTGGTTGTGTTCCGGTCAACTGAAAACACGTCGTCATCTCTCTTATCTACAAGGGTGGGTATCAAACGCACACCATTAAATTAAGACCGGCTGCTCTACTACGAAGCATTCCGAATGTAATGAGGAGCGTAGTAGACGATTCCTTAAGAGACCATCTGAATACTCACTCGCTGCTAGAACCGGAGTAGCACGGCTTCACAAACAGACTTTCATAAACGACCAACCTAATGGCTGCCGCTGACTTGTGGATAGAAGTTGCTGGAGAATGCCTCCCTGTTGACGCTCCGTTCCTATATTACACGTAGGCGTTCGGTAAAAACGATCGCGGTATATTGCTGGACAGACTGAATAATATGGGCTTATGCAGTGAGGTTTGTTTTTGGCTCAGTCAATATCCATCCTGTTGCACATACCCATTTAGGGTTGGTGGTGAGCTACCCGTGCCATCGATCGCCACAGTTGGTGCGTTACAATACTTTATACTGGGTCCCCTACTGTTCTTAATCTAGGTTAACGACCTCCCAGGTGTAACTCTCCCGTTGTAATGTATGCTGACGATACGAAACTTCCGCACGTTTCATGCGACGTTGAAGGTGTAGAAGGCTTCCGAACAGACCTGGATGCTCTTCACCTAGGGCCCGTAAAAAATCGGTTGCCCTTCAATGCCTCTAATTCAGAGATCGTGTACGTTCCTCATCACAGCACTGGAACATACCGCATCAGTGGCGCTACTCTAGCAAATGTCCAGCATCAGCGCAACCTGGGTGCCGTTGTCACACTAGACCTCTCTCGCAATACTAACGTTACGCTACTGGAAACGAGAGCAAGCAGCAGGCTAGCAATGCTTAGTAGGATTCTCAAGAGTTTTCAAATCGATACTCCTATAGCACACTGGTAAGGCCATTGCTGGAAGAAAACGTTCAGGAATGCGCGCTCTACTGGGAGGAATACATCACTGCTGTAGAGTCAATCTAGAGAGGGACCACTAAGAGAGCTGACGGTCTATCTTGCCTGTCGTGTGGGGCCGTCTGTTGAAACTGGAACCAATCCACCTAGTCTACGGGCGTTAGGGAAGTGACTCCATGCTATCAGTTAAAATCCCATTTCCCCCGAGCCATCCCAACAAAATTTTTCCCACATTGGCTGATGCGGTGAGTTTCGAAGACCGTAATCACAAATTTTTCATACCACGTGGTAGCATCTTATGTAGACGGCATAGTTTTGCTTTCCGAGACTGCTGGACGCGGAGTGCACTTCAGGACGACGACTGTGCTGGCACCGCCAGTTGATGCATTCAAGGGGCAGTTAGGTGATTGGATTATCCCGAGATGGCTGGTGGATGTAGGACGCATTTATCCTCATGTACCTTTATTGTTGTTTTTCCTTCCTCTTCCTCCTTTTCCGACGTCTTATCTTCCCTGTTCTTCTCCGTATAGTGTTCTCTTTTCACTGTTATACAAAAAAACGGTGCATCTTCCCTGTGTACTGAACTGCAGCTGGCTACTCCAACGCCCAACACACTCCACTTAATCTCACCATTTCTGTCACTCACGTGGTGGGAGGAGACAGACGACAATCTGACTGTCAAACCGAGGTCGGATCTGTTACGCAACCACACACAACGTGCTGCCGACCTTTACCAGAATACCTTCAGATGAATGTACTGAACGGGTTTCATTATTTCATATCTGCAAGAAATTAGTGAAACCAGTATCAGTAGTCTTTCGTTGTTTTAGTCAGGCGGCGGTAACCGATTGCGAGCGGGTTTCGTAGTTATCCAAACATAAAGCGTTGGCGTTGGGGGTTCGGTGACCGACTGCGAATTATTTTTTATTCGAAATATCGAGATATTCGATATCACCCTTGTCTTCTGATTTGGATGTGTCCAGATTCTTGAATAATCGGTTCGTGCAAATCGTACGTTACCCCTTGTATTCCTGCTATGTCCACTATGTAGACGTTATTCGTGGTTGTTCTAGTTTATTTCGTTTAATTGGAAGACCTGTTGCTGTCTGATAATTAATGCACGCTTTTCTTTTTTGCTAGTACACAGTGGAATCCTTAGTCGGCAAGTCGTTAGTTAGGTCCATAGGACTGGGAGTTGGTTATAGTTACATGGTAACCGTCTGCGGACGATATTGCCCGTGGACGGATAAGTTTTTCAGTTTAGCTTTTCCAGTTCATCCAAATTGCATATGTAATTTAGATGAACTAAAAAACTTTCCGACGAGTTTTTGAGGTCTTTTTTCGAGTAACTCTTTCTTGTGACCCCCAGCCAACATCCAATTTTAAAGGCTGCATGTCATCTGGAACTTTTTCCAGACGATCGTGGTCATCTGTGGTCATTGTGGTCCCTAAATCAATGTCAGTGTTTGTTTACGACTGTTAATAATCAACTGTTAAGCATAGGCCTTGCTACCTAGCTTCTTTGTCCTTAATTGATAATCGACACCGGTATCGTTAAGTGTAGTAAAGTGTAAGCATCCCCTAGGTAATCGAAACGCGCCGCACCTCGCACTACAGTACTCGTAGACTTTCCTCCTCTGAGAAACAATAGTCAGTCCGGGGGTGGTCACTGTAAACAAGCCGACAGTTTCTGCGCATATTCCGAGAGTGATTGTTCCGCTAGTCTGGAGAGTGACGGTTAAATTATGATTTTTTCATTAGTTTTGCATCTTCCCCCACAAGCCACTAATGCCGGGGAGTGGTCTTCCTAGAAGTGGTACTAAATATCTGGTATGACTGAAAGCAGACTCGAGGTTACCAATTACAAGTGGCTAGAACTTTTCACTAGTGGACCAGAGGATAGAGAGGATATTCTTCAGCGAAAGATTTTATTTTAAAGACTGGAACTTTTTATCGTTCCGTGAAATCTATACGAGATCACTTCTGTCCGCATTCAGGCTGATCAGATTACCGCATCACATTACAGGGTGCTTTCTGAAACCTAAACGGTTGATTGTGATGGCACTTGATGCAACCTGCTTCTTTATACCAAAAACGAGGTAAGAATATAGATACGCTCGGAATTTCGAAAAGTTTGTTAACTGTAGCTAAATGTTTTCTTAAAACGAGAGTACCCTGCACCCGAATAACAACCGAATCGGGTTACAACGTGTTCGATTCAGTGGATCGATCTACACTTTTAGAGTCGCTCATACGCAGAGGTGTGCCGACTAAGTTCGTGAACATACTGTCGGCACTCTATTCCCATACCTCAGCTCAGGTTAGGGTTTACGGTGAGTTGTCTGACAGTTTCAGCACCATGAGTGGCGTACGTCAAGGCTGTCCGCTGTCACCATTTTTGTTTAATTTCGTCATAGACGAAATAATG
>QNGE01003580.1:24063-52209 GCA_008508345.1 Paragonimus westermani
GAGTATGAGCTGGCAACTCTCCCACCGACACTTTACTACGTCATTTTTAAAGAGCGTTCGAAATGTAGTTCCAGCATGCATCAAACTAAAAGAACGCAGCAGGGTTTAGAAACAAACCGTATATTTCCAGCAACGTGTCAAACAGTTAGCTCTAGCCTAGGCTAGGACCAACGGCAGCAACCGAGGGAAGAAAGAAAAGAAGGGCGAGGCGGGCTCCAGCCCACTCGGTGGCACTCAAAAGCGCGCCAAGCGGAGGGTGCGTTGAACAAAGTTCAGAAAGTGCGGGTTGAACGACTTTGAGGAATAGAATAGTGAGTCGTTGGAAGAAGAGCAAGCACTCACTGCGTGCAATCAGTTGCACGACTAAAGAAAGTGGTACTGAGTATATATTAGGCCTCCTGTAACAGGCGTACACAGAGTCGTGCGTACAGACCAGACGAGCAGGAAAACACGGTTGCAGCCGGACTCCTTGGAGAGTCCACACAATCGCCGGTCACCACAACATCTGGAATAGGCTGCTAATTAACTTGATTGACTCCAGTGGTCCAACAGAATTAATCATTGTTGACATGTTGAAGCTCCAAAAGACTGGTGGTAACTGGAAGTCAGCATTTTGTGTTGTCCGTTTGCTTCGTAACTCCGTCCACTTTTGATTTTTCTATTTCTGCTTCCATTCATGTTGCAGATGCTTTTTCATCAAGCTTATAACAATTTCCCTGTTCGAAGTTGATTCGTTTACCATTCGTTTGCTGTACCATAGGTGTCTTGCTAGCGAGTTGTTTAATCCCCTTTGGCTTCACCGTAGTTTAAATTCAGCGTGAGGATCGATGAGATGTTAACTTTGGTAGTGGTCTTTTGACTAAATTGACTAGGTTGTACGTGGCTGTTCGGTCGCTTCATACCTCGTTCTCGATCGCTCACTCAACTGTTTGAAAATTCCTGATGAGAATGGCAGATTGGAATGTGAATGTGTTATGGTCCTTGTTAGTGCCCGTCCAGTTTCTACAACTTGAATTAATTCGCTAGCCTTCTGTTATCGCTATTCGAACAAGTCAGGGTGCTCGTATAAGTGAGAATTTGGACGTTCGTTGATCTCTTGCTCTTTGAAAACTTTACTGTACAAGTTAATACGCCTTGCTAGTTGCCAATACCGCTTTAAGCAGCCTCCATAGAATCATGGTTTGGGCTTTGGGCAGGATTTCCCTCCCCCCCATATATCTTGAGTGTATTCAGCCCATAATTTCAGAGGCTCATTTCAGCCAGCCATAGCCAATTTCTGTCTATATCTAGTGTACTTAACTACCTACGACTCCCTGTGTGGTAATCCTTTCGTCAACAACCAGTTTGCTCATTCTTGAACGGGGTCTTCGGTCCCATCTTAACATTGGTATAGTCTTATGGTCAGTCACGATCATAGGCGTGTTCTGTTGGGGTTACACACAAACGTCCGTACGCAAGTTTCTCAACTAGCTTCTCTGTTCTTAACGTTCTTGCGAGTTGACCCTTGGATTTGTTTGCCCATGTAAGAATCAGTAGACTAATCGGCAATTACGAACAGTCTTCATCTAGCGAAACCTAGGGTGCCATGTTTTTTGCTTATTGTCTATTGTCCTGCGTCGTGTTTTTGAAAATGTTTTAACTGTTACGTTTATCGTCATAATTTGAAGTGAAGTCGTTCATTACTTCCCTTAAATGTTTTCGATCTTGCGCAGTGTTGTCACACCTCAGTTTACCAATTGCTAGTTTCTGTATAGTGGTCTAAATTGCTACCACTCACTATGTGATTTTGTATGAAATGTTAATGTTTGTTTTTATTTTCAAACCGAATTTTGTAGGAACGAATTTACATCTAATCCAATCTTTGCTTGTATGGAGGTGTTTACCAAACGGGAACCCACTTCCGAGCAAGCTTACTTCGAATGCTTACCGCGCTTGGCGTTGTTTTTACTGGTCGGGCATTAATGGCCATCATTTATTTTCGTCTTATGTACTTTGGGGTAGTTCACTCGCACCAGTATGCCGCTAGATCGATGCCCGGTTTCCAACACTAGTGTTTCGTTGTCCCACTTCTTTTAGCGCATATGATCTAATATTCTGCAGTGTGCCTCAAAACAATTTTTCAGGAGCTATAACACATCCGCATGTCGAGTATGTGTAGTTTCAGTGCAGGTGTAATATTCGTGTCGCAACTCTGGTATCAAGTGAACTAGGTGGCGCTTGTCGCATGGTCTTATCCCCCGGTTGTAGGATTGTGGCACGGACAGATCCTAACTCGAATGCTGGCGTAATGGTTGTCAGCCGTTCAGATCGTCGGCGCCACACCGCACGACTACAGACCAGCTCTCTGTCCTTCACCAGCTGAGCGACAACGTGAAAATCCCATGACGGCTGGTTTTCCTCTACACAGACAGTAATGGAGGTAGCAAAAGATGGTCCCAGTGAATTTACTGGTCGGCGTTCAAGCGTGTGGATAGACCTCTTGTGATAATGAATGTAGTCAGTAGTAATCCACTAAATTAAAACCCATATTTATGGGACAACCAAACTCACTACGAAGACATCGCATCAAGTGACCTTGTTTCTGGTTATTCAGAACCAGGCTAATTATAGTTATGTTTATTCAGATCTGTCTCCCCAGGTTCGAATGAAAGTAGTGTCATACTAGTCTTGTTCTATATGTGGCTTGTTCTAAGCTGCCTTGATGGCACTGCACCCAATGGCGTATACTTACTTTATCCAAAACAACGCCAAGTGTTTGAACGATGTCAATTGTATAACATGCTTGTCGTAGAATGACGAACTTACGGTCTTCCCACAGAGTATGCCTGCCTAAATTGTGAACGGGACTAAACGTACTCCGGATGACAAGAAATCAACGCGTATTATTTGTCTGCCAATTTTGAGGTATTCTACGATCCTTCTCAAGCGTAGTGTCCCTACTGGACAAGTGTCAACAACAACACTTTTCACACTTATTCAGTCCGTTGGACTGCGATTCTTTATGATAAAGGTCTGGATGGTTTTTAAAAACGATCTTCTGCGTGGCGACTTTAGGCGGAGCACCATTTTGTAGCAACCGGTCGATGGTCCTCTGGGAGTTAAGTCTTAGGTTGCTATTTAATCGGACTGTGAACGACCGGCCACTTTTGGGGGGTTGTCATGAATGCTTCTAGTACGCAGAAACTTAGTACCTAAATTCAGCGTCGTTCTTTTTTGAGTTGCGGGTCGTGAATTTAAGTGCCGGTTGATATTTTCACGGTGGTCTGGATAGTAGAATACTATCAAATTAATGTAGCGTGAAAAACTGGACCACCCACTGATGGTTTATTTCGCAGTGTCATCCGTTGATTCAACCGAGGCTGATGTAGTGGTTTTTTGCTGAATGGATTACTGGAAATTAATCTATATCCATGGGGTTCCTGATCATAGGCAGAAATACACCGGTGGTTCTCACTGGTTCTTAACTGCCATACATGAAAAAAACTGCAGAGAGAAGAAAAAAAGAAGGAAAATGGGAGGGACTTAACTACTAAAGATAGCTTGGTCCATATTCAAACACAGCATCAAGGTGCCTACAAATTGCAATCAAACAACCGAGTTTTAACTGAACGTAAGGCGTCATCAGCAAGACATCCTCCTCGTGGCTTCCACTACCTCGCATCGTCAAATGCACCCGCTTCACAGACAACTCTCCCAAACAACAACAAAATTCGCGCCTCTGAGCTTGGTTAATCACCACTTCACCTAACGCCTCCAGCCACCGACTCTGAGTCGCAAAGTTTACAGTGTGGGAAGCAAACTCGACCTACAATGGTCAACCTCTTGTTGAGCCATTCCAATTCTACGCCAGGCCATCATCCGTCCATTTCGCACACCAGTCGACCGCAGCGTTGGCAAACAGTGCTCACTGTGGCAGGCGACTCGCTGGCATCCTTAATACATGGCCTAACCATGTAGGTCTGTACAATTCCAGGGATTAAACAAAAGAATTCGTTTGGCAGTCACTATCAGATACCCGGCTGCTAACCTCTTTGTTGCTTGCTCGTTGGTGCCATCCGATGCGAGCGATCGATGGTCAGATATCTGAAGACGGCTCAAGTCTTCTGTTCTGAGCGGCCAGGTTTCGTTTATTATTACTGCCATCACTGTCGCCTTACATACGCGGCCCTTAAGACCCAGAGGGATATCTCTCTCTGTCGCCAGGGGTGCTCCCAGATTGACGAATGCAATCCTAGCCTCAGAGATACACGCTTGTTTCATTCCCTACATCTCCGCCGCCACCGCTGATGCAGCTTCCCAACTACGCAAACTGGTCAACAAACTCTGTCCTTACCCAACATTAAGTCCACGTAATCACTACACTCTTGCGGAAGCACTTTGAGGCAGCAAGGTGCATTCTGAAGTACTTGGCAGAACGATAAGTAGTGTTTAGTGTTGTTTGTGTTGCTTGAAGATTTTTAAGCAGCAACACCTTGTCATCTGCGTAGTGAAGATCAATCAGGGTTTCACCGAGTAAAAGGTCCGCGCCTGCATCTTGTGAGTGCCGCGCACAGTTTTTCACTATTTCTATGAGAAATGTTTTTAAATAGTGAAAGTGGGCAGCCTTGACGCACGCCGCTCCTGGTTCATCGTAAACCCTAACTTGAGGTATGTACACACACTTATTCGGTACGCCTCTGCGTATAAGCGACTCTGAAAGTGTAAATCGTTCCACTGATTCGAACACACCCTTATAGACGAGAAATGTGGCAATTGTTGGCCGGCGGTGCACATGACACTGCTCTAAAATTTGACGAAGACTTGATCAGTGCATCCCCATCCGGGGCGAAACCATGCCTTCTCTTCCCTATTGTTTGCCTCTCGAACTGTAGTGGGATTGGCCGGTTTACGGTTTATCAATTTCAATAGCTTCATCAGATCGGCTCTGCTTGTCTGATGAATGAGTAGTGGGTGGACCTCCTAACAAGCACACAGTACCAGGTGAGTACTGAAGAGATCTATGTCTATTCTCATCATGCTAGCGGTCCATCGGAACATGAATATTTTTCCTCGTGGGTATTCGATGCCCTCCTCCACACATACCAGTCCCTGTCATCCACGGTATCATCTGTTATAACGGGAGAACACAGTCTATAGATCTGGTTTATTCTGCACCCGAGTTTTCCGGTGGTGTAGATATTATCAGTGCTCAATAAAACCTGGAAATTAAATTGATTTAGTTGTGTAGTCAAAGACGCGAGCCCGCTGTGAATTGCCACAATCCCTCTGTAAATTATTGAACGTTCGAATGATGATCTGATAAGGTAGTCTGTCATCATTGAGTTGTGGGCTGTGGATCATACCGGTCTCTCGAGCTGCGGGTCTCGTGACTCAGTTGGCCCCTAGACGTCAGTAGAAGTGGTGGTTCATTAGTGCGACAATCGAATTGTTTGAAAATTATGACAGTTAAGGCGGGGATAGAAAATTGGCAGATGCCGTCTTATGTGTAACTTGTTTACAAACCATTAGAGCCCTGTAGTAGACAGCTTGAACTTATACCTAACGATTTTATCAGTTAACATATTTTGCTCGGTTTATCTCCAGATTCGGACCATTTTCTTTCTGATGGTTACATGACTGTTGAGCATCAATGTCAACGATAGGTGTCTGATTATGACAATAGCACTTGGACGATATTTCCCTTTAGATTTCCACTAAGCATAGCTTATTCGAACCGGGGTTAGTTGTCGACTATCCTCTTTATGGTTGCTGTTTATGCACATTATACCGACCTAAACCCACTTGGTAGAGGGCTGACTATCCATAATTATGTGAGCCACAACGCATTAGCGTTGAGCAACTTCCAAACAACTAACATGATATCACAGTCTCTTGTCAGCTGATAACTTGATTATCTTGCGCTCATCCGAGTACGGTATATTAACCGACTAGGTGCCACCATAGGGTAGAGAATTTTCCACGCGCCGCTACTCGGTTGAAAATTAAAACGTAAACGCGGGAAGCTGCTGAACTGTGGGTTCTTTGCCTCTCAGTCTCACGTTTGCCGACAAGCGCGTTCGACCAGGGTGCGGAGGTGCGACCGCACCGCCACCGTCTGCTTGGACTTATGCAGGCATGTGCTGATCTCAGTGTGTGGGCTAACGCGACTATCCGTGTGATCGCGATGATCGTCGTTCAATGATGCCTGCAGTAGAACGTTTATAAGCAATCGCCGATTGAATTTACGGGTTGCTTTAATCAGCTTCAATGTGTCTTAAGCCTATCCACCACCGGCAATTAAGCGTCAGTGAAAATCACTATCTATCTATCTATCACTAGCTGTCTATGATGATGGTGTGTGATGAATTGCGGTACCTAGTCAGTGTGTCGGCAATGTTTGCTTGGCAGCTGAGCTGTTAGTTGAATAACGTTAGCGTCGGTGGTTCTGTTCATCTGGTCACGTAATGGAGTGGACCCATCTGATACGTAGCGCTGCTTTCTGTTAGGAGACAATCTTGCAGACTTGAGCGTCTTTTTGAAAACAGCCGAGGTTTCCAGAAGGTCGTCACGATGTTCAGTGGGAGGCGAAAATTGCATTACTGTTTACTGGACAGATCTACGGAAGTTGAGAGACATCGGACAGCGCAGACAACTACCAAGCCGCGAACTGCAACATATATGGCGGCGGCTCAGATTGTCTTAGAACAAAGACACTAATTCGGAATATACAGGCATCTAACGCATGAATACAACACATCTTCATCTTCTGTATACGCACATCCACACAAAAACACATCGGGGACTCGGATTCAATGAAAGAAACCTAACGGTCTTAATCTCGATATCCACTTGAGTAGCCAACTCTAACCCATTCATCACGAAGTAAATTTGTCAAACATAACAAGTCCCCACACAATGGAATTTGTACGACTTAATATGTCATCTATCGAGTCCTATGCAGCATGACTCCAGTATGACTCTTAACCTGACAATTGCACAGAAACATCCAAGAATCCCCGAGATATCTTATTCCAAAATTGGCGTGATAGGCATACTTGTTTAAATTTTTAACTCCAGCCGAAACCATTTTGCTAGAATGTTTTCCCTAACCTCCAGCTGAATCGTCATGAAGATTAATTTCGTTCTACGTGGCTTTTCAACTTGACCGAGCGCCAACGGCCAGATGTAGTTAGCTTCCACGCTAGCAGGTATTGAGGCGTCGGCCAGGTGTCGCATAGGTAGGGCTTCAAGCAGTGCCAAGTTTGTCTTACAGGTTGAATAGACAGCAGTTGAAACTTCCCCGTGACGGGCCATAGGTGATATCCAACACATCGATTATCACTGACCGAATCGTGTTCCAAACAAACCATATTAACCATCATTGTTCTCTAATGATTCTAGCAAGGCAACCCTGGGTTTGGAGTTCAAACCAAAATGCCCCCAGGACTGCTGTGAGCCGGCATTAGAAGAAAACAACGCAGCACTATAAAGCGAACCGAAAGGTTTCTTGTTCAGATCAGCTTATTATGTGCCTTATTTTCTTTACCGCACCTCAAATATCATGTACCTGGTACTAAGTGGGTCTGATAAATGGACTTATTAAAATAGTCATTCGTCGGGTAAACCTTTGGTTTCTAAGTTTTTAATTCAACTGGGATTCAGGAGAGCAGTAGAATTCTCCATAATTCTTTGTTGGGAAGAGTGATTCCAGACCTCATCTTGTTAAAAACCACATTACAGCCGTATCCTACCAGAAAAAGGCAAAAATAGTTTACCCCAACACCATGCACAGTACAGTGTTTATCATACTATCTTATGCTTAATCTTGGTAAGACAGGTCAGGAAAGCACCGCTGCGACTGTCAACAATGCGTAACTACAAGGAGCTGATCTGACCGATAGTTTACTCTGCACGCTTCTGCCAAGCACCGTGAACTGACCTGTGTTTTGTTTGATTTTCCTTTCGTACTAAAATCGTGTAGTTACATGGGCTCAGTAGCGTTGGGATCACATCATGCCGCACCAAAATAAGGTCACTTATTCGACAAGTCCTTGATTAAAGTTTTTTTGCCCAATTTAGTAGCACCTTTCCACTTGTTCCCATTACGTTTTACGACCAAAGGGGTTGGCCCTATTCGTTAGCGGTGCTTTAATTATCAAATATTATGAGCAACTATCACCAGTTTCCGTATCAACGATCAATGTACCGACCATAAAGTTAAGAGCAGTGGCACCAATTGCTAAGTTCCACCCACTGTAGGCTGACGAGTAATCGGATTAACAAAAGACGAAAACCACCTGAGGGGATAAGGCTCAGCCAGCTGGTACACTTTACCATGATGAGACCGGAACGCTGCAGGCAGATCTCAGTTGAATAGGCCCGTCATCCTCCATTTTTAGTGAACATGAATTCTATAAATCAACTGCGTAGGTTACCTTTCCGTAAAATGTTCAGTCTGACAGTCGACTGCAGATGTTTTGGCAGCTCAACGCCTCTTCAAAGGGGTGGTAGCTACATATATTTACATGTCGCACGTGTAGTTCGAATTAGCATCGTTGTTCTAAACCAGCCTAAGCCACCACCATATCTGATTTAGTTCGTTCTCTTTTGTCTGCATTGCCGTGTCCTGAACTTTCTTAACTGACTTCCGTAGATTTGTCCGCTAAACAGTAATCCGATCTTTGTGCTTCTCACTGAACACCGTGACAACCTTTCTGAAATTCTGAATCCGTCACGACCTACACATTTCGTGATCATCTTGCCTAATCAGCTTGTGCCGTAACCGCCCAAGTGATCACGAATTGTGAAGTCCTTGGCCGTTCCATTGAGTAAGGGCGGCAGATGTCGCTTGCCTGGTTGGGATCCCCGTGATCACCCAAGTCGTTTGACCAGTCGATCACATTGCACCGCTAGGTGGTCGTCTCACTTGGTCTGAGTTAGTTAATGGTAACGACGTCGTATTTCAAGGCGGATCACACAGGCATTGCGATCCTTCGCTTCAACGACAGTCGGACGCTATAGATGACGAAAACTGGCAGGAGGCGCTTTCGTTTTTCTCTGCGATATCTTGTCAGCAATACTTCAGGCTGACGGGATGGTGCTATCCAAGTGGGTGAAGTGGTCCACCTCCTCGAGCGAACTGCCTGCGTTCTGCTAGTCACACTTGAAAGGCGTTAGTCGTATTTCATACAGACTATCTCGATCATTCAGTGTGTTTTGTATGCCTTTAGCAAGAGGATAAGTAAAACTATCAACCACTTGGTCCATGTGTATTAACTAGGTACGGGAAGGGAACTGCCGATCACTGTTAGATACTTTTGGCTTACCCAAGTCGTCGTTCTAGACAATTGCGCAGGACTACTAAAGTCGGACATCTGTGGCGCATGTTACTCATCCAAGACAGTTATCCATAACTCCCCACCCTGCTTGTAGAATGAGCACGTAAAAATCCTCACGCGACTCTGCTGCAAAGGAGGTAGCCTAAGAAAACGTTGAGAACATCCAAATCCACGACAGCCTTCACTTGCAAATTTGACTCGAGTGTTGTTTTTTGTAAATGTCAATGTTAAAAAACGTACCTCAGGATAAGAATGCAACTGTCACGGGGTCAATCTACCTTTTCTAAGACTTGATGAGTCATTGTACCATTAAACCGGTGAAGAAACGTCGGCGCATTACAGGCAGTGTTGAGATTTCCGTGGTTGTCACAGACGTAGGGGCGCGATTTTAAAACCGAGTATAACTGTTGACGAACACTAGTTTCGAAATAATTCTTCACTTCCGCAAGCTGCTGGAACGATTTTTGCTCGTTCTTCTATCAACCTCTTTTTACCGTTTTTCGAAAAAGAAGGCGGTAGAAAGATTGGGTTTCAACCTTTCTGTGCTTCCACAGCCTAAGTCCGAGACACTTCTGCCTCCGATGAAAATCCATCGTAAACCCATTGACGGACTACTCATGTTTCACTGTGTATATGGTCTAACTCAAGCCTGCTGAACTGTTCATAATGTTCAACTCTTCTGCCAAACCGGTGTGATTAGTTGGGAACAGATGGGCCTTCTTTTTGGAGTGCGATTTTGCTAGCACTAAATTTATCACTGACACAACTCACTGGTAATAGAATTCTGCTGTTCTTATACAGAGGCCCCATCTCTTTCAACCGTTCGGTCACGTGTTGCTCGAAATATTTGCACCGGGTTTCAGTCAACCCATGTTTTTGTTTGGGACGGTCGTTGTCATATCCAGATCCAAGAGGAATGAAGAGATGCTTATAAGAGCGATCGACAGGACGTCCAATTTCAGAGCACACTTCACAGCACGCTTTCATGACTTACGATCTGTTTCCAGCGTTTTTCTCGCCCGGCTTGATTTGGGTGGTTTGTTCGTTGTCTAACGTGCCTTCCTCACGCGTTCGTTTTATTTACTCATAATACTAGCCCTGGGTCTGTCCAAAAGAAAAAGTTGCTCGAACCACCGATTGCCACAACGGTGACAAAATGGCTTAGGAGAAACACCTCACTAAAAAGTAGAAGTGCTGTAAATGCAGTCACAACATTGACTGCCGCACGTTCCCGTCTCAGTTATCGTTCCTAACTAGCGATTTTGGATGTTTTCTAGAACCCCAATCGGGCAGGCGACACTCCAGCGAAACAGTCAGGGTCTTCCTGTCTTGCTTGAGTAGTATTTCGCTCCATCATCCTTAGACATGTAGTGTAAAGGCGTACTTCACTTATATGACCCCATCTGTATACGTGCCAAAAACCTGTTCGGTGGTGTACATAATTCACATTGCCCTCTACCACGTACGGCTATTTTGAGATAGTTCAAGATATTCTTATTGTTTGGTTTTATTTATGACTTTGCAACTCAGAATTTTGTCACATTGAGGTTCCTGACAGCTTCATTCCTAAATCTGCAAACCGTAGTAGACCTCTGGTGACCGCTGCTGACTAACTGTTAAAATCAAGGTATCAGGCCCCTCCCTATTCCTTTTATGTGAGTAAGCCGATACGAGTGCGAATTTCATTGTACTTAGAAGAACGGGATTTTGGCCATGTGGATCAGTCACTTTCATTTTTCCAATTTCAGAAAGGCGCATTGGTCTAAGTGATTGGACTACACACTAATTAACCAACCCTTCGTCTATCACACCGTACACTCGACCGAGCCTCCACCTCACTGGCGTTAGGTACGATGTGACCACTAGGCCTACTAGCAAAGGGAGATGAAAGTATCCACCAGCAAATTGAGTATGATAGACCGTGGTTTTCTCTTGAACTTATTCAGTGTGATTGAGTTGACCGTTGGCTGGAAGCATTGGTATAAATGGGGTTATTAATAATAACGGTATTAATAATGTGGTTAGGTCATGTGCGTGTTGTCGTTTGATTGAGTCATCTACGAAGTGCGATGAATGAGGCGACAAAGAAAAGACAGCGACTGCCGTCTTACTCACAGTTCAGTTGTTTATGCGCAGGACTGTTTTGTGTTCAAGTTTGGATATGAAAGTTTTAGAATATCCGTTTTTATCGTTGAATTAGGTCTTGTTTTCATCATAGTTGTCAGTTCTCTGTGTATTGCTTCCGACAGGGCTGTTTTAAACCGTTTCGTAAAACTGTCGAATAAAATGTCTTAGAAGGCAGTGACAAGTGTCCAGAGTTGGACAGCCGATCAAATCAGATCAGAAGTAGCCTCATGACACCAGGTATGAGTTTTCTGTCCAAGATCAGTGAGTCTGTAGGCATATATTCTGTCGCTGTTTCGCTGATCTTTCTTCGACTTAGGAGTGTTTACTGATGTGAAACGATAAGTCGCAAGAAAAATTGCAATCCGGTGGTTTGTTTTCAAGATTCATGAAGCTTTATTGTCCATTATCTGTTCTTTTCTGCTCTAAGCTTGTTATGGAGTAAATACTGTTGTGTGTGATGTTTATGCACACACTCGTAATCCTCCAACCTGTAGAACGGACCTCCAATCTTGGATGCTTATTGAGCAGGCACACTTTCATCACTTCAGGAATTGACCCATTTGACTCATGTTGATGAATCATCAGTGGTATCTATCACCCTTCCTATGCCTCCATTTTCTATGCGTTGATTCCATTTTCCAATTCTTATTGTATATTCTGCTGCGTCGCACAATATCCAGGTGTTTCTCTTCCAGTTCGTACGAATTGAACGTTGTCATTTTTTATTTGAACTTGTCGATTTTTCTCATTTTACGTGTTGTTCCATTCCATATCCTGATAGCGTGCCTGTTCTCACTCATTGAGCTCGACATAACCACAGTAATGCTGATAGCCAATCGTATGGTCACGGGTTCTTATCCCTGTTCCATTGAAGCTTTCTGTATTAGCCGGGAATCTAACAGCATCTGGTTCTTGCAGTCATGTGTGTTCCTTGAGCACGATCATCTAGCTGTTTCCAAACCTTTTTGCTTCTGTCAAACAATCAGTTAACGCTTACATCTGCTCGCGTTACCAAGTAAGCGTCGATAATCAGGCAACTGCGATTACACGTGTCGGCGACTGTTTCTGTACCGTTGAGTTACAATTTAAACCACCAGTCATGCTATCGCAAGTTTGAGACCCGTTACTTTGCACATTTCTGTCCAGGTGTAGGTAACGTAATGGTTCACAATGCCTGATAGCCGTCACATAGTTGTGTGAACTTTAGGTCTTTCTTAGTGCAAAGACAAGTACGATAAATTGACTCGTTTCGTCTTGCTCAAAAATGGTTAACATGACCTTAGAGCACGTCAGGTTGTACTGGCAGTGGGATCTTTATAAATACAGTGTGAAGTTTATCTGTAAGGATCTTGATAACTCAGGTCGGGTATCCGCTGCACATTGCGACTAAGTGTGGACCAGTTGTTCGGTGCATCGCTACTATACCTAAACATTCCTCAGACGGTGGGCATAAAGAATACTGTCCAACTATACTATACGAGATGGTGCAGATAATCAGAGGTAAGTGCTGTTTTTGTTGATATGTGCATCACTGATATTCATTACCTCGGTATTATTTTTGGATTGCGCACTGTCAGAACTTAAATGAGGTGTTTGGATTTAAATTTGGCTTAAACTTGCTTCATCGTGACCTGTAACTGCTGGTTGTGATGGATCGTGCAACCTCCGATTGCATTCTAACCGAAACATTTAAAGTGTACCGATGGGCTAGCTACCGTGAGTCGAGTTGATATCCCGGGCCAGAACCCTCAGAGTCGGTGGCTGGAAGCGTTTAGAGAAGTGAGGGCTCATCATACTCGATAGTTTAAATGTTGTAGTTTGCCTGTGATGCAAGGTCAACTCATAAATCGGAGCAGTGGATATCACAGAGATACCTTTTTGTTGTTCCCCACAAGTTAGTTGTTTGGTCGCGATATGTCAGTGCCTTAATTTTTCCCTGTAGACAGGAATCTTATGAATCATGTATTCCTTTCTGTCTTCTCTTCAGACCGACTTTTTGCACATGGTTGTACGGTAGTCAAACATCAGTGTTAATCATTGCTGCCTATTATGATGGCAACGTTCTCTTCAGTTCAAGAGCTAGGGCAAATAACTACTACTTTCGGCCGCTTCCGCGGTGAACCTGTTCTGGGTTGGTTATTGCCTATGTTCTTGACTGTCCGTCGGCTGGGTTTGTGGGGTTTCTGTGGATTTTCGTGTACTACTGTGTCTCTCACCAGCAAACTAGCACGGGAAGAAAATCGCTCCATCATGAAAACTTCCTAACCGCTCCGTCTTATTTACTTGAGTGGTTTTTGGCTTTTTTTTTCTGTGCATATCTTCGATTGTCATCCCCTTACAAGGTAGCTTGTTCACTTCTGTGTTAATCCGCATTCGTTTTCGGTCCGCTCTGAGTCAGTTACAGTTAACTGTGTACGCTGATTGTCTACCCTGCTGTTGTGTGAATGCACGTTGCAATTGACCTGGGTGGTATTGTCTGATTTTGCTCAGCCTAATATGTCGAATAACGCGGCATCCTACAGTATATGAATTTAGCCCAATAATTAATCCCAAAAAAAATGATGACACTGTTGAACTAAGGTCGCTTTTTAAACTTGATTCATCATTCACACTTCCTCTCGTAGTACAACTATTGCATTCCTTCACACGCTCTCGATAGGAAGGAAAAAGTTTTTGAGGTAAGTTGGCTTGATCTCGTATACGCGACCATCATCTCAGTGCCGGACACTGCAGAGGATAGAGTGTGAATGTGAATAATATGGTCATACTTACTCTAGCCAATGTTTGCTGCTGCACCGTTACATTCTCGGTTTATAACACTGGATGGCACTCACACGGAACGAGGATTCCTGATTATCTTGTTCTTGATGTTACACTGGGCTCAGATAAGCTCGATAGGATCTTCAGCAAGTAGTCGTTGTCTTTTTGTTCGGCTAGCATCGATGTCGATGAATCAAGGCACCTCACTGATGTATAGTTTCGTGATCAGATTTTTCCTGTCTTGCTGTTCATCCCAGGTTTAAAACTTAAGCTTAATTTCAGCACATTGACGTACATTGTGTGATCCAGTGCGGTCCTTATTAACACCAACCACGTGTGGTTGGACTGGTCTTCCAGCATACTATGCGGATATTTCAAGAATTACTTCGTGGTTGTGTTCTTTTTGACTACGCCTCGCTTTTGACACAAAAACTTCGTCAGATCAACTTGGTCAGTTTTACCCTTGTCATCGCGAATCACGTTATGACAGAGGCCATCCGTGATAATCAAAGCATAGGGTACGAAACGCGATTTAATTGTGATACAGGTCCACCATCTTGTGTACGCAATACGTCAAATGTACGATGAGTACACACGTCATAGAGATTCTCAATCTAACATTTCACGCTAGTGCTCACTCTTCTGTCCTAATTTTGTTGTCGTTTTTCGGTTCATGTGATAAACGGGGAATTCAGGTATCCCAGTCCAATGAGGCTTTCGTCCGTCATGCACTGTGCGCGATTGGTTTAACAAATCACTTCCACAATGGTGTTTCGGTCAGAGTGGTCACGGGCACTCACCTAGCCTCAGTAAAGTGAAGTCGGATGGCACTTCCCAATTTGAATAACTGCGAACCTAAAACCCTAGCTGTAATAACCAGTCGTCAGTCATGAGGTTTGTGGCTCCTTGATGCATGCCACTACTATTTTTGAATATCTAAAAATGATCTTTGCTTTTAACATTTACAAAACAGATTCTAAGTTAACTAGGATTCTCTGGTTTTATTAATTAAAGCGTGTTCTTTAGAAACGCGCTTTACGCCTTTCGTCCCTTGGTCATGCCGGACATTTGCTTATGTTTTGCGGTTATTGTCTGAATCATGAGCAGTATCGTTCTACACTTATTCATGTTACCTTCGTGCTTGGTGGCATATCTGTTGGTTTACACTATCGTCTCACTGTATTGTTTCTGCACCAGTGGTTGCATTTTGAAAACAGTTGGCCCATGGTTTACAGTGTTCTCCCTTTGATCGTCACGTTCGGAATCCGCTCTTGCTGTTTTGTCCCAAACTGTTCTAACATGTTCGTCTCACTCACGATATTCAATCTAGATTTTACAACTCATTCGTTAGCATCTGGTATTTTATCCATCGGGTTTACTCAAGTGCTCGGTGTAATTGCCCACGTAATAAAACTTTTTGGGTGTGCATTTTATTAAATTTGTAGATGATGGATCACCTAACTTATGTTTCAAAAAGTCCGGAAAAGTCCAGCCCGAGCTTCCCGGAAGATGCGGAGGATGATGACGATGACCCAATAGATATTCGGTCGATGAAGTACACACCATGCAAAATGACAAGTTCAGGAACCCTTCACGATGACGAGCACGAACCTCCACCTGATGTAACCATGTTAGCCGATGATGATGAAGATGACCTTGGACAAGCACGTGCCTTCTCATTGACAGTCGATAGTCCTCGGCATCCCACTGATTCTTCGGAAAAGAAGGTTCATTGGTCCAATCAGAATGTACAAACTTTGTTGGATTGTGTGGAAAAGCATTTGGACGAATTCAATGTTCAGAAGAAACACAAGCAAGTTTGGCAAACTATCGGCTCTGAAATGGAGCCTCTAGGGTTCACTATGGAGCACTGTTACAATAAGTGGAAAAATCTTCGTCGAGATGTGCGACTCTTAGTCAATAATCCTCAGAAAGCAGTACGTAACGCTGATATCTTACGACGAGTCGCCCGACTCATTCTGGTGATATATCCTAATATCGACGCAACAACTATGCAGGTAACTGGCTTGGATCGAAATGGTGGTAAGTCAGCTCCTGCCACTCCTTTGGGGCTGAGTGGTCTCAGTTGCAAAGCCAATATTCCCTCTTCCATACACGCACCCGATTCACCTCGGTTTATGGTGACTGGAACTGGCACACCACATCCGTTAACTCCTTGTTTCCACTCCACAACTCCAAATGGAATCAAACACAAGCATGATCGTGACGCGCTGGAGTCCAGTCTTCCTGGCACAGCACTGTTCACCAACCTCGGTCCCGAGTGTGATACCCATGATTATGCAACTGAGACAAAACCCACTTCACAGACCACCGGATTCCCTTTTATCTTTAACCCGGCTGCAGCAGCACTGCTGGTTCAGTCACAGTTGTTTAATGATCTGCTGCGTCAGCAGCAGCGTACACACGATGAGGAGAGCTCTCATATGGACGCAACACAGCATCATGCGGCAGCCAGTACACCTAAATTTACTGTTGGACTACACTCCAATCCCACAGTGACTACGACGGGCATCTCCAATGGAAATGGATCACATGGGAATGATGCAACACAAGCAGCATCGTTAGCTTCTACGTTGTTGAATGGTTTGGCGTCCTCGGACGGTTCTGATCACCTTGCACATCCAGTGGCTTCTACTCAGATGTCCGATACGCTCAATCAGTTAGATCGGTTGCCCCCTGGAAGCGAGCTAGCTGGCGTTGTCGAACGACTACGAGATGAGGAAACGGTACACATGAGACTGACGGATATGATGACCCACCTAGCAGATGAATTACGAGCAGCAGGCATGCGCCGTCGAGCCACGTTGGATCAATTGCTGGGCATTATGCAAGGAGCTCGTATTCCTAACAATCTGATGCAAAAGCCCAAAGCCGCTGATGCGACAAATTTGGTATGACCAGGGTATCTTTCCGTTTTTTTTGTATTTTTCAACATTGAGGCCATATTTCTGACGTGCATGCCAATTTATTTTAGTCGCTTTAAAGTCTTCAGCTAATGCATTTATCTTGCTCCCCGGTTCATGTTACCCTGCATTTATAAGTTTACCAAAACTTTCTGTTGACCCCTCGTTTATCTGTTTGGGTATCCTGCGAACGTGTTCATAGCGCCTTGATACTCTCATCGTCCAGTGAAGAGTTTGTTTCCCGGCAGATCCTCGATCTCGCAGACAACCTATACGAGTGTTGTTCCTCCCCGCCCAACATGGTTCTTGTAGCACACTTAGTCACAGCAACTCAACTGCTCACACTCCATCACACTCTAATTTTGCGTATCTTTGCGATTCCAGGTACGTTCCCGCCCCAGCTTCTGGCTGTGCTCTTGTTGTATTTCAACTTTTTTTGTGTCACCACGTAGAGCGATTGTCTCTTCGATCGTACTTGGTGGGACTTTATTTTTGATATTTTAAAATAACCGATTCCGATCGACCTCTGACTCATTCCGTTTTCTAACCTCATTCGGTCCATTTTTCCACTCTGCAGGTGCCTAACACAATCGGAGATTGTGATTTATGTCCTCATTTTTGACCATCGTGTCAAGCCGTCCAAATTTGTCCGTTCACTTGATAGTTTGACTCTGTTCGCGTGTCTGTATTCTGTCCAGTCAAACTGTGTTTGCCAGTACTTGAGCCTATGGGTTTTTCGCCTGATCGCGAACAGCATATCATGCGCACCTTTCTCTGCTATTCTCACGGGTTACTTGCAGGCTGCTTTCTGAATTAGGCAGCATTCTCATTGTAAATGAGTTGGATGTCTATGTATGTATGAATGCTTGTTTTTTTACGCATTATAGCTAGTTTTGATATGCACATTTACACACCCATACATGCATTCGTTTTTGATATTTTGTAATAGAATGGCTTTTTGTGTCTGTTTTTGCCTTCACATTACTCGTTAACATTTGTGTGTTCTCTGTTATCAAGCTATTCTTAGTTGTCCTCATGGAGCACTTACCGACCTCCTCATTTTGTACCATTTGCTGCACCCCCTGGGTTCTGTTGTTCCTTTTCGAAGAAGCAGCATTGTAGAGATTCCTGAACTGAATACTGCAAATCATTTTTTCTCTCATCAGTCATTCCTGGACTTGTGTTTTATCCGACAAAGCTATTACAGTTCATTGTCTCGGACTGGACTGTTTCTTGTTAGATGCATGTGCATCGCTCATTTGCCGGACTATTTCAAGTTATGCATTCTGGTCACTACTTCACATATCCTCTCCTTTCACGTGACTTCTCCGTGATCGTCCACTCAACTCATCACCGTTTTTGACAAGGCATTTTTATCCTCTCCGAACTATTTTGATTATCTGCTCGTTCTGATTTGGCGTCCCTTGTGTGTGTGTGTACTAGCTTATTTTGTCATGTAAATAATCAGTAAATTCAAGTTTGCATATGTTTCCTCCCAATTTATTATCCGGTGAACAAAGTAACCTTTTGCGTTTCGTTGCCCGTGTTGCCCTAGCGTCGTTGTGATCATGATAATTTAGCAATACTGTCTGTTTATCGGCAGTCGTGGGCCACTGTAATCACATTCCGCATGATAACTTATACCGTTATTCGTTCTCCATCAGCTTCGATTGTTGCTTGAGGATTTTGTCGTTAAATGCGTTACTCCTACTTTTTACGTCCGTTAATCAGAATCGTGTCTAGTTCCTTTGAGGGTTCTGCTTCATCTTGCTAACCGAGCGCTGACGTATTTCGGATGTCAGTGTGCATACTACGATGTCACATTCGATCAGGATTCTCTATTCTAAACGTTAGCATTCTAACGGTGAGTTTGTGAAGTGAAGTTGTTTGGTGCCGACTGTTCCTCACAAGCCGTTCATTTAATCATCAAAGCGCGTGTTTCCTCGAGTTGCGTGCTTACTTTGCTTCTAGTTCTGTCTTGGTTATCAATCAACTGGCAAAGGTCGCTGTTGACACCCTCGAAGCCTAGACAGCCTGATTATCTTCAGCTCACGATGCATTGGCATTTCGTCTAACAGTAAAAGCTGTAAATGGCAAGGATGTTGATTGTTCTGGTCGAAACCGAACGTTGAATGTGAGCTCATTGACATTGAATCGTTCTTATCCTCTGTCCCTTTTGTGTCCATGCTCGTGCGTGATCTTTGTTAACTCTAACATGAAATGCCACATCCGATATCGCTTGATCATGTTGGTAAACCGTACTACTAGCGGCTTTTAATTTGCGGTTTTCAGCCAAGTTAAGACGTAATTTCGAGTCCATCATTTCCACCATTCCAACTAAGACGACCCTCCCGAACCTTGGATTTATGTTTCATCATTTTCGGTGGACCAACAAACATTTTTGCATCTTGTTAAGATGCTTGACTTATCCGGGTTTTGCGACAGTCGTAAAGGAAGCCTAGCTACTCCGGCTGTTGTGCATAGAACTATTGATTTACTCGATAATTATGTGCACCGCCCGTGTTTCACTCGGTCACTTTATTAGTAGCCACGTATGAAAGTACTGCTGAGTTGACTGCAATCCACTGCGGTCGTGGGCTAAGGTCGCGCCCGGTCTGACCACTTTTGAGCGCACATACTATCAGTTTTCTTCCTACTGTCTGCTCTGCTAGGTTGCGAATTTAAAACGGGTTTCCACGTGACTGATGTAGAACCACATGTGTCATCGGGTGCACAGGTCTCGATAGCAAAATTCGACTTCTAACAGTACTCAAACCATGACTTGTGTCATGTGTACTGGTCTTTAAAAACTCCATCAACCGATTGTACAATTGCTGAATCGAAAAACCCTCGGTTCCCGATCTCGACATCTTTATGTGCCACTTATCTGACCAAAATTTTCTCAGAGTTGGTCAGTCTTTTGCACGCCTGCGATTAACCGGGATCCAGACGTCTTCACTTCAACGCATTACGTCTGGTTCTGTCTGATTTTATTATTGTGGTTTTGCCGATACGAACACAACTATTTCGTTAGACCTTTTTTTGTAAGGCCAGCTTAACTCCGTTTTAAGCTGTCCAGTTTTTTTCGGGAAATGTTACGTACCTAGACGAAAGTGAAGCTTGCAACAGCAATCAGATTCGTTGTACCAGCCAACCCTGCCCAACTGAAAACGAACCGCCAATCTGTGTTCGGAACCTGTCCTCTTTTTGTACAACCACTCTGCTCTACAAAATCTCTTATTTATGTGATCAATGTCCATCTTGGTCCCGCTGCCTAGAGTTTTCCAGTGTAAGCATATTTTGATCCATTGTGGATTTCGCTTTCTGTACTAGGTGGAATGTGGTTAGCATTGGGTGTCGCACTGGTCTACCACATCCAAACGTCGGGCTGCGCGCTTGGTAGAGGCAAACAAGGCCAGTTACCCCACGTTCTTCCGATCGGTCTCGCTGGTGTGTCACACTCACCTCACCAGCCCGGGTGGCTGTACTTCGCCATCGCTTTGTTGACGGTGACCTAGTTCTGATGTGCGTGTATGTGAAAGTGGGGTGCATCACACAGCATCCACGTGTGTTGAACCGCGTCGGGCACGGGCGTCGTATGGCGCATTTTGGGGCATGAGTCAGCAGCCTCGACGGTCGTGCACATGACCCGAAACCTGTGCACGAACGGCCCCGGGTTCTGAATCGCGTCTGCAAGCCGCGCGCGCCACACACACGCACTCGCTAGACCGGTAAAACGAACGCCCAAAGCACAAAGGCCTGATTTGGGGTGGCGCGAGTTCAATTGCGGCGCAAACCCGGGACAGCAAATGCAGGGCGCTTGAGAACAGTGTAGCTGGTGGGGTGGTTAAAGCGCTAGATTCTTTTCACGTATTTCGGGACGCACCGGATCTAGGCCACGGTCTTGGTACTCAATACCGCGCATGCGCACACATGCGTCGGTGCACAAGCCGTCGTGTCTTCACACGCACATTGGGGCGGAGGGTTTCCCCATTGACAGCTTGTGTCGATCTACGGACAAATAGCGATTTTGACATGTTCACTGCTGCTCGGACTCTAGCGTCTAAAACAGAACTGTTTCACGGTAGGTTCCTCACAGTGGGAAAGTTGAACAAGCTCTGTCCGCAGACCGGGAGTGCGACGTAGGTGTATGATGCGCGCACACACACCCATAGAGTTGAAAACAAAGAAAGGGGTCGCATTAGACGGTTGCATTCATCAGAACGAACGCTCAAATTCCGATGGCCACCGGCTTTCGCAAGTGGCTACCAAGCGTGTGTTTTATATTCATATGGCAATTTGGGCTGAATGGTTAACTGAAGTGGCACCCGACTCTCAACCTTTGGACCGTGGAAGAAAATGGTGTTTCTGTGGCGATATTTTTCGTCAGTAGTTCCTTCGTGGCGAGACCCATCATACCTGTTGACCGGTAGTTTGATCTTGTTTAGTTGGGTGTCCTCCATATCGACAAAAGACAAGGCACTAACCAGTCCGTCACGAATATTCAACGTTTTATTTGAAGGATGGATGACCGTTCGGCCAATTCTATTCTGTATTGCAGGAAATTTTGTCTGCTACCTCTGTATAGGAGAAACACTTCACTGCTGACACCGGTTGTTCTTACTTTATTTTTCTGTTTAAACAAGACCAGTCCTCTTCCACATAGTTGAGATCCCGGTCTTTGTGTGTGTGCTCTGGCCTCGCCGTATGTTTTAACTGTGTCAGTTGATTGTGCCGTTCAGGCTCCCACTGGACACTGGTAGGTCAAGATTCGAGCGCTAATTGTACACAGAGTGATTTAATTGTCATCGCAGAGTATTCAAAATCTCACCATAAATCATCTGCGGAGCACGGCCACATAAATGACAACTTACACAGTTGATCAGTCAGGAAAGTGAGTCGTTTATGTCGGATCGCAACCTGCGAACAAATGAGTCTGGCAGTGTTTACTGTTTGCACAGTTGTATTTCGTATCGATCAAACTGAGCTCGTTGAATCGAGAAAGAATACTGTCACTTCAACCCACGCGCTCTAAATCGGGTAACGAATTGGACTATATGAAATAAGCCGATTACCAGCAGGGTCTGAAATCCCTACCCCCACTCTGCCTCGTCTTCACAAAAGGTGACTTCCCGATCACCTGGCGTTCAGGGCCAAAACGAGAAATAAACGTGATCCCCAGGATGACCAGCGCTGCGCTGCGCTCTTCACGGTTAGTACGAAAAACTGATTGTCGGAGGAATCGTTAAATGTTCAAAATACTCTTCTTGGTTATTGTGTTTTTATTGGCTTTTTCCCGCCAGAGTCATGTGCGCCTTGGGTTGCGAGTTAAAGCGACCGGGAACCGCTCGGTCAAATAATAAACGGAAACGGTCGCGTAATTTCTTCACTAGATCCATCATGTTGATCTGTCAGGTTGCTACCTACAACTACTTTCATGAGAGTCATTGATGTCCCACTGCAAGTGATTCGCAGGCACATAATACTCATTTTGCAGCGAAAGTGTATATCGCTAAGGGTCTTCTCAGAGTGTAAAGTTGGCAGTAGGGTTGCAGAAGCTGCTCGACAAAATGTGTTCGATTTTGCTGACCTAGATATATCGGTGTGAAAACGAGGAAAGACTTGTCTGAACGTTGTAGGTATAAGTGGACCAGATGTCAGCATCCCATTGCATTCACTGTTTCCACGGTGCGAAGCAACAGTTGCCAAATGGCAGCAATCTCAAGAAAATTTGCACGATTTGTCATTGTTGCGAGGACAAGTTTTGTTAACCCCGCTCTGTGCTACAACCTAAAAAGGTGAAGTCTTCGCTTTGCCAAATGACTGGAAATACTCGTTCGAAACCAAAAAAGTTCTTTTGCGTAGGTTTAATACAACGATCCAGTTTTTTCTCTGGTTCTCGGCCTGATTGTGGTGTCTAATTGCGGCACTGATTTGAGGGAGCAATCAACCCAGACCCGCTAACGGTGAAGGTTTCGCAGCATCGTAGACTCCGTGTATCTGAAAACTGTTCGACCATATATCTGTCTGTCTTGAAGAAGAACGTTGAAGCGCATCCGGGCGTCCCAGATTTGTGATCATAGGACCTATTATTTTCACTGCGGCTTTACGTATCCGTAGTCATGTCTCAATGATTTCATATCCAGTCCTGTCTTGCTGCCACATTGGATTTTATCTTTGGATCACTCATGTCACTCGCATACCGATCTAACTTGACGAACTCATTAATTTGAGACGAACTTCCTCATGGCTGTTCAGAGCAACCTGTTGTGTGTACATATTTGACCATTAATCATCCCCCTAATCATGTCTAGTTTGTGTTCATGCCTCGACGGCTAGTGCTTCCTTGCACCTTTGCGTTCTAAGTAGATCATCAAAGCGGCTGTCTCTATTAATGTGTTGCATATGTGTGTTAGTATTACACATTCACCTCACTGATCCTTATTGGTTTGCTTTCAATCAATTGATTATCTCGTCGTGCATTATCTGAATGATTTTTATGTCCGCCAAGTAGGGATGCAGTGTAAATTGACTGACTTTTCATCCTACACACTTCTGCGTATACTCAATGTGGTTCAGTTCTAGTTAGCCCACCACCGAAGCTAGGACTCATTGCGGTGGCCTCTTTGGAGACGTCAACTATCATATACGTCCGCATGCGAAAAATATTCGTTTTTGTTCTTTGCGGCCTTCTGCTGCTTGTGTTCGACGTCTTTTTTGGTTACCGTTTCTTGAAAAACGCTACTAATCCTCAAACCTCGGATACCGTTCGATGCACATTCTCAGACTTCTATTAGGACAACTTTTTGGTAATCCATTCCGAACAAAGTACCCACTTTTATTCCCATAGTCTGTTGACTTGAATATCGTCGGATTGTTGGAACCACCTGCATTAGTGAATGTCGTCGGCACACGAAGGACTCATCTCCGGTCTATGATAATGCTCATTTTATTCACCAGCGCGCTAAGCCCACAAACAACTGAACGAAACGTGCGATGTTGGGGGAAATGGATTGTAAGGGAAAGCTTTTGCCCTGGAGACAAGACTGATATTATTTTTTGGAAGGGGCTGCCACAGGATTGTCGAGGTTACGAAACAATATCACCAGTCTTCTCCCGCACCTGAAAGGATATCACTACATCGCATGCCACTACCGACTCTCTCTACTCTGGGTGATATGAATCTTTGTTCGTAATGTGAATTCGACAATGAACGATCTACGATTGTGAACAAGATAAAGTTGATCTTTTACTGCAGGTTCTGATTCAGTAACAGAGTAGAGTTCATATTGGTTATCAGAACCCGTATGCATCCAGTCATCCCGGAATATTTCGGCTGAGTTTGGGGTTTTAGGTAAACCTGAGTTGGTAGATGAGCATGTGTTTATCTTTGAGGGCGGCAAATTCGTGGTCGTTTGGGAGGTTTCAAAGCCCTCCCCTAGACTTCAGGCATGTCACAAAGGAACTGGCCATCGACCTGAGTGGAGGAGGCTGTCGAAATCCGGATGTGAAATCCTAATCTGTGCCAGCAGAAGTCTTGTTCAAGCACTGAAGCTATCATAGTATTCCGTCGCTGGAGAAAATGCCCATGGTTGCTGCCTGATCTAGCGTCCATTACCGTGGGTCGTCCGCCTTCCGAATCTCTAGCGTATCTGGTATTCGCAGTATTTAGTCAGCGGGCTGCCAACCACTGCTTGAAAGCCTCACCAACTTTCCGATTGTTTAAACACTGGGGAATTCTACTGAACTAGGTATCATGTTAAGCTGTTGTTTAGGCCACGTTCATGTTTAGCAAGCCGTATGCACAAATTTCAGCATAGCAATCGGACAGTTTTGTAGTATTTATCGCTTGATCATCGATTAAGCGGAGTATGTTCAACCCAAGTCTCGTTCACCCTATGGTCCAAGTGAAGTGGCGGCTCCCAGTACCAAATCTGCCTGAAGACGCAACTGTTGTGCCAAGCGTATACACAATTATCGTTACATTAATCGATCACATGGTAGTTTTAGCGTGTGCTGTATGGGAAGTGGAATATAATCAGCTATTTTTAGTTTACCCTCCTCTGTTGCAGTTTATGTTGTCCTTGTGTTTGCATCTATTCTTACGTTCGCACAGAGTGTTGCATTCCACGATCTCTACATCGGTCTTGTCATGGCGGGTGGCTACATCAGAGGCGCGATTATTCCGACACGTGGTGAAAAACTCGAAGGCGGCGGTTAGATATGTTCAAAACTCCACAACGAGCGTGTTGCGGACAACACGGGCGTCTGGGCGAGCCATCGCTCAACAAAATCGGATTAACGGACGAGAAATATAAAGTAAAGCCACGACAGGAAACCTCAACTACACACAAACTAGGCAGAAGTACACACGATGTTGTGGACTGGATTTCCGACTCATAAACACGAGAGTGTGCGTGGCATGGGACCGTGTGAGTTGGACAGCGAAGGTGCTTAATTGAACGACTTGTTACATTGGCGCCGTGACCTAAACACAACGCGATGAAGCTGTCGTGGCCAACCCTTTTCTGGGATGGAGACGTGAAAGAGTGGCTGTTAGAAATTGAGGCGATTTCAACGGGCTAGAAGGCGAGGCACATCGCTGGGATCGCTGCATGCTGGACGGGCAAAGGCCGTTTATGCTTCGAACAAACATACAAAGGCCGCAGCCTCGTACCAAGAAACATGAGCGGCACTAATTTAGGAATTTACGAGGAAGCAAGACCGACAGCGGGTAATGGTTTTGAGACACACAAAACACCTTGGTTTAATATTAACACTTGTTACGGTAGTTGGCTTTGGGTCTGCCGGAAGCTGACGAGAAAACAGGATAGGTTGGTGAAGAAACGATTTATCCAGAGCTTACTACCGGGATTGCAGGAGAAGGTTCGGATGGCCGAGTTTCATAAAGTCACGTGTACGAACGGCTGGTCGGGATTGCGGAACGTCGAACGGCTAGAAGTCTGAGCTCGAGAAGAAGGTGAAACAACTGATAAACGCCGCGGAAAGCTTGAAGACGTTCAAAGACAAGCAGATCACATGTTAGATGGACACATTAACAACCACGCCATAACCGTTGTTTTGTTTGTAACGGGATGGGCCATTTTGCCCGCCACTGCCCTAGCAGGTGTTTTTCTTTTTGATCTTAGGTACCGGGTTGCCATGGGGACAGTTCACAAGTGCGAGTGCTGATGGAGAGAGAACGAAAGATCGCGGTAGTAGATACGGGGACTGGGACGTCAAGTACAAGCAGTGTACAGGGATTGCCTGTTAAGCCCGGTAACTGGAATGTAGTTGCGGTGAGACGGGTGGCGTTACAGGTACGGGGAACCCAGAATGTCGATATTCAGATGGGTGGTGCCAGTTTACGCTACACCGTGCTAGTAACTGACAGCATGAAAAAGACGGTAATAGGTGCCGATCTGCTACGTCAAGTGGAGGCAAACGTAGATCTGGGGGAGAACGAGCTGCGTGCTGATAGTGGTGTCGCGACATTCCATCGCAAGGAGACGAAAGAGCACTACCGAGTAGGTAAGATCGCTTCGAAACCTCTACCAGAATACCTTTATCCGGCCGTCAAGCAGTGTGTTGGTGAGTTCACTCATCTATTCACTTATGCATATGACCAGTACAGATTCTGCACATGGATGGAGCGTTTGATAGACCTGCAGTTAGGCGCGGAATGCATACCAGTATATCGGAGGATACCATTCAGTTTGGTTCCAAAACTGGACAAGCAGCTATGGGAGTTGCTAGCGAAGAAAATAAGCCAATGGACAAGTAGCCTTTTTTCATCGCCGGTCCTGCTGATCAGGAAATCGGACGGAACCTATCGATTTTGAGTCGATTTCAGAGAGCCGAACCGAGTGATAGTCAAAAACGCGTTCCTGGTGCCTCAAATGGAAGAGATTTTTGTACGTCTGTATGAAGCCAAACTATTGTCCCTCATAGACCTGCTTTCCAGTTACTGGCAGCTACCAGTGGCACAAAAGGACGTGGCAAAGACCGCTTTTTGTATGAAAGAACAGTAGTACGAACTTCTTAGGATGCCGTTCGGTCTTCCCAACGCTTCAGCCACCTCTAGACCTCTGCCTCCACCTTCTGGAGGATCAGAAAGAAGTAACCATGTATGGAGACGAAATCGTCGCGTTCTCCAATACGGTGTCGGAACACGCAGAAAGGCTGTGAGCAGTGTTATAACGAATCGACACACTCGATCTAAAATTGAACAGCAAGAAATGCCAAATCGACCGCATTTCAATCGTCTGCTTGGGACACAGTTGATAGCCATCGAGAATTTCCCAACAGCAAAACCGGAGCGGAAACTGAGCTTCTTCCTCGGATTGGTTGGTTACGATTCGAAATTTACGTCGAGGTTCTCTCGGACAGCACGCCCACTCTCCCAACTGTTGAGAAAGGGGAAGAAATTGGTCTGGACTGGAGACTTGATGGTGACGTTCAATCAACTCAAGCAGGAAGCTATCAGCATTCGACGATGCGTGCCGACCCTCAAACCTAAGTAACCGTCCACTGTGTCTTTGGGTGCAGGTGATATCGGAATCGGAGCAGTTCTTTCACAACCCTCGGGGACGATTGAGTTCGCCAGTCGACTACTGGCAGAAGCAGAGAGAAAGGTACTCCACCACGGAGAACGAATGTCTAGCCGTCGTCTGGGCGCTAGAAAGGTGGAGGACCTACGTGATAACGTTATTCATCCATGCCGACATGGACCACATACCCTTGATCTGGCTGAAGATGGCGAAGGATTCACATAGACGACTGGCGCACGGGGTACTTCTGTAGTGAGGATAGACGGTCGCACCATACTACTCACACCACTATTCAGTAGCAGCTTGGATCGGAATGATCGCGGGATAAATACGGGAGACATGGGAAGGATCGTTGGAAGGCAGAATGACATTTAATGGCTGTCGCTACATGACGGAACTGAGACATGGTGTCCAAAGCGACTGGAGCGTCCTCAGAAGAGTGCGGTGTGCAAATGAGTGTTTTTGTTC
>QNGE01003580.1:55764-80699 GCA_008508345.1 Paragonimus westermani
AGTGTAGTGAGGATAGACGGTCGCACCATACTACTCACACCACTATTCAGTAGCCGCTTGGATCGAAATGATCGCGGGATAAATACGGGAGACATATGGGAAGGATCGTTGGAAGGCAGAATGACATTTAATGGCTGTCGCTACGTGACGGAACTGAGACATGGTGTCCAAAGCGACTGGAGCGTCCTCAGAAGAGTGCGGTGTGCAAATGAGTGTTTTTGTTCCTAGTCCCGTTGAGACGCTTACGTGGTGTGTTGGTTTCTCCAGTAAAACGACCTTTGTGTCATCCACCTTCTAGATTCTCAACACTTCGACTAGAAGAGTCCAACTTTACCGCTGGACGTGTCCATGGCAGAAATAATGAAATACCCGGCGGATTATCGCGATCAACACAGAGTATTTAGCTGCCGACTGACGCTGTACCCGTAACCAAAGTACTGATCGCCGACAAAGCGATGTTGGTCAACCAACAGCAAGACCTTCAAGTAAGTGAAGTATGTGGGCATTTCCTTGTAGGAACCAAGACGTTGACTTCGGAAGCGATTGAGCCGTTACGCATTTGGTACTGGCTACATCTGCATTTCGGCCAGCTCGTCGTTGATGTGGAAATACATAGCGGGCCGCGACCGCCATTTATTCCAGCGGACTACGGGGACCGCGTGACCCGAATGTCAAATGTAGGTGTTCACCTGGAGCGAGAACCGGTGTTCGATCTACTTTGGCAAAGGATGTTTTGGCCCTTGGCGCGAAAAAATGACCAAATTCATTCAAGCATGCCCCGACTGGCACTAGAATCGCGAAGCAATGACGACAACACCGCCGGTGCAGTCCAGTGTATCTCAGTAAGCTGCGCACACATGGAGCATAGACATTTTTGGTTCACTCCCAACAAGTGGAAATCGCTACATAGTTGTCACGACTGCCCATTTCACACGATGAGTGAAAGCCACTCCCAAGGCGGACCAAACGAGCTGGACAGTTACACCCCTACCTTGATGAACAACGTCCTGGCTCGTTTTGGAGTATCGCACGGGGTCACGGATCAGAACCCGTGTCTAGAGGGCGGCAATTTTGGAAAATGGTAAAGAACTGCGGAATTCAGTGTCTGTGACCATCACCGTACCGTCCACGCACGAACTGGTTGACGGAGTGGTTCAATCGCACAATGAAGGAATGGTTGTATACTACAGACAATAGGTGGAAAGAAGAATTGACAGATGTAGTTTGGATAGGACAAGACGAAACATGCAACAACTCAGAGTTCACCACTTGGACTTATGTATGGGAGGGAGCCAAGGATTTGTAAATACGGAGACAGAGAAGGACACATCATTGCAAGAATGACGACACCTGGAACACCATGCACTTGAACGGACAACAAAACAGTACCGAATTAAACAAAGGTATGATGTACGGCACAGCACTCAAATGGCGCCTGTTTAAGGTCGGAGATCAGGTGAAAACAATAGACCATCGTCCAACATGCGACCCGACGCAGAAAAATTTAAAAGACGATGGAACGATCAATTTACTATCACGAACCGCATATACACAAGGTTTCAAATCAGTCAGTATCATTGTGGACGATGGATCACTAGTGTACACCAGGCACCTTGCCGCGATAGTAGCAGGCTGCTTAAATGAGTGAGTGTGATGGACGATCAAATCGGAGGCGTGACTATTCCAACACACGGTGGAATACTCGAACGCGGCGGTAAGTTGTCTAAAACACCATAACGAACATATTAGGGATAACGCGAGCGACTGGACGAGCCGTCGCTCGACGAAATCGCACTAGCGGACGAGACATGGCAGGCCATGTGTGAGTGATAACCAAATCGAAGATGTGCTTATTCCAACACGCCGTGGAATAATCCAACGCGGCAACAAGATATCTCTAAAGCTCATAGTCATTAGATTGCGGGCGACCGGACGAAAAATGGCGGGTACAAAACCCTCGACAGAACGCGTTCACCACACACACAAACTAGGCAGAAGTGCACACGATGTGTGAGTAGAAACTGCCGCTGTGTTGTGGACTGGATTTCCGATTCATAAACACTAATGTGCGCGTGGCATTGGAACGTGCGAGATGGACAGTAAATATGCTTTATTGAACGACTCTTTTCTACACCGTTACTTAGGCTCCCTGCTATCTGGTGGTCTCAATCATGAGTGTCGACTCAATTCGGGTGGTCGTTGTCAGCAATCATATGCAAGTCTTACGCCGCAGTTGGGCGGATCAGTGCACGGTTGGTCTAGTGAGAGCGAAGGTTGCTCTGCTCCCGGAGTTTTCACATGGTTAGATGATTTGCCCGTTATTTTGAAGCTGTCATGGCACACGCCCCCCCATCACACGCAAGTCAAGTAAACACTGAACCGTCCAGCGATTTCATGCTAACGTTGTTTGATGTACAGCCTCGCTACTAAGCAGCGTAACATGAGCGGAAGGCACAGAAACTGAAGGGCGGCTCTCAATATCGGGATGACCAAGAGCTGAAAGAAACGGTTGGAAAAGTGCATTGTGCGGAACATGTTAACAAAGAGTGCGTATGCACTGCTGTCAGTGGATATGCGTACGTGTCAGCCGTGCAAAGTGATGTTTACGTTCGTGGTTGTTTATCTTTATGTACTTTATAGTGAATGTCAGGAAATAAGCAACTTCGAAGCTATGCATCTTTTGTGTTCCTGGAGGACTACAACGGTGTGGTTGAGGTGCTTGGAGTCAAGGCCGATCGTGGGAATCTAGTTGTCCATGAGTATTGATGAAGGGCCAGGCGAAGGTGGTGGTGGACGCGGTGCGAAGAAACCCTTCGAGTATCCAGTGGGTCGTTCTCAAGAAGGCGTTGGTGGCTGCGTCCGAAAGGCCAGCTAACCGTCTAAAGATGATGCTTCAGCTCAAAGCGGCCCGGCTTTGCAAGGAATGAGTCCCCTCCTATTTACTGCAAGAATTGTAGGACAGGTCACTACCCGAATCAGTTCAAGAGTCCGGACGACAGTTGGTAATGGAGCCATTTATCGGAGGTCTCCACGCGGCCTCTCAAGTAGCTCAACGGACGGACATCAGTCGACTCAAAAAGTTGACGCAGTGGGTGCGATATATGCTCTCGGCCTCAGCGGACGTTAACAACAATACGGATAAGATGAGAGTGGAAGGTAGGCGGGAGACAATAGAATAGCCGGTAAAAGATGTAGCTGCGTTGGGAAAAACATCACGCAAGAACGATATACAAAAAGGTTGCTTCAGCTGTGGTAAAATAACTTTGCAGAGCGAGTTTCCAACACGATGGTTTAGGAGGTCTAAAATGTTTGTCCCAATGGTGTGGGGATATCAAAGTAGCAACTCTCATGTGGTGAACATCTCGAGAAAATTGGGGGGGGAAACTGGTAGCGTGTTGTCATAAAATGACACACACCGGATGTACTAGAACGTACGTTCTGTTGAAAAAAGCCATACTGCTAGAAGATGGAAGATGATGTGATGGTTCACATAGTGGATCACCAACAATATCAGTTACTAGAAGACGGCAGCTAGGGAGTCCGGCAGACTTGCCAGCGAATACCTGCCTCCAAACCCATTCGTCAGTGGGCCCATTTCGGTTGAATACTCATGGTAACCAGTGCGTTCTGGTTGGATTGAAGCGAGTGGCGTTCCGGATCCGAAGGCATCTGCAGTAACAGGCGTGACGATAAAGCACATCCCAGTGAACTACGACCTATCAGGGGCTATCCTCATAGATCAGTGATCATGTTTTGAAAGCGAAAAACTTCAACTGCAGCGGCTGAGAATCAAGTACAAATGGACGGAATCTTATCACCCTCGGATGAATGGGCTTACTGAATATAACCGAACAGTAAATGAATGATTATCGGCCAATGGGAATGACTTGGAATCTGCCCCCACTACGGCCGTCTTAGTCCACCGAGAACCTGTTTGGGCGAGCACAGAGAAATCTGCACTTTAGGACCATTGGAGTTCTAATAGACTAGGACATTGAAATATAGCCAGTGTGTAATAATTTCGTCAAAGATTTATTCGCTAGAGAAAGATTAAAAGAAATATGGAAGCTTTTTAAGTTCACTCAATGGAGCAATTAGTAGCCTAATAGTCTGGTAAGACCAAAATGTTCAATCCAGGAGGAAGGACAAGATATCGAGATAACCAGAACACAGATGCCAGAGGCTCGGCTTCAAGAAAACCTTGGCCTAAATGGCGAAAATAATAGGTTATTTCTTTCTCTTGAGATTTATGTTTGCCGTGTCAACTCATTGCTGTCAACTTAGTACTATTTGGGGATATTGTGGAAAGATGAGCGACGAGTTTTGATGTATGTTCTGTGATCTGAGATACTCTGCTTATGCAGTCTGTCCGCTGGATCGTTCGGTGGAGTTCATATGGAACAGTGGTTTGGGCGGGTAACTGAGTCCGAATGTGTTATTTTTGAGCCCCTGTTAAGGTTTCGTAGCTCACCTGGTAGAGCGCCTGTCAGGTTTGAGCATTCTGGTTCGAATCCAGCAGAAATCTAAATTGTTCTCACTTGATTCTCATCTAAATAATCCGGGTACTTTTGGACAAGAGAACTGCGTCCCATTACCATAACCAAAAATATACTTGTCTTTTAGGTGTAATTTCGTATGCACACTTTTTGGCCTCTGGCTTCGGAGCTGCTTATTAACCATATCACAATCCCTGTCAAGCGAATGTCCGTTGATTCCAGTACGGCTGGTTTGTACTGACTCTCATTACCTTTACTGGACCTAAAAACCAGTGCGGTATGTTGGGTCCACGTCACAGCGATCGTTCTTATCATCCCAATGCATCCGAGTTGTTTGTAACCAAAGCATTTTCCGTCGCTCAAGAGATCTTGACGATAGTTCGACAACATGATCTGTACATAAGACCGTTAAAGTTGAACAAGTCCGTAAAATCCACTCGTCCGTTTGTACACATCGTGTGTTCAAACCAAACTATGGGGCACAAAATGCAGGTATGTTTCATCCACTATGCTGGTGGGTTAGATGTAGAAAGGAAATGCTGGCTCCGAAATCTCGCAAAGGGTACACAGTGGAACAAGGTTTGTAAGAGAAAATCCCGAATTACCCCGCATAGCTTGGGCCAACTGACCACGCGCACATGGCGGGCGTCATGTACGAGCCTCGTTCGTCTGAGGATCGATTAGAAAGTATTGCAAAATACATTCTGGACTCAAAAACAGAGCTCACAGTCCGACCTGTGTGTTTTGTTCTGCGTCTTTTCCATTTTGAGGTAGCTCGATATCAATCTAAGCTATCTTCTGGAATTAGATGAGTTTCGATGTCAAGCATCGTCGCACGCTGAAAAACACGGACTGTTTGGCTCTTAAAAAGTGAAAGGGGGACATTCTCACCGGGTACAGAGGGCAAACCAAGTTAGCTTACCTAATCCCAATCTCCTGGATATCTTAACTTGACACTGATACATTTTAAACTGGAAAGGGTATAGTTGAACCCACTCAGGTGAAACCATCCACCTGTATCTAAACTATTACAAACCACACTAGTGAGATTCTAACGACAACAGGAACGAATGTCTTAACATTCTGGTCGTGTGAATTGTGAACTACCCTGGGAAAGAAATTATGTGGATACAGGAACAAAGGGCACGGGACAATCTATGATTTTGCCTTACAGTGGAGACAACTTAGCAGCTTGACTAAAACAAACTAAGCTAAAAGTTGAAGGTATCAAAAACCACGATGAACTGTAACCGTCGAGAATGTTTACTATGGTTTCTTCCTAACATCCTTTCAAGGGACCGTAGAGGTTGTCTGTTACTCAAAAGAGAGATCAATAAGGGGTAAAATGGCGGTGTACTACTAATAGAGAAAATGATATCAGGGATTTTGGACAAGGAGGACCGAGGAACAGTTGATCGAAGGTGGCTGTCGAGTTGATGGGGTTTCTTTAGCTGGGTTAATTGATGGTCATAACTTCTGTGTGGCAGCAAACCGTCCAAATTTAAAAAGTCGGGAGTGGAACTGGAGTGAGGCAGACGTGTCCAATGTTATAGGATTAGTTTCTGGGGCTTACCACTCCACAGTATCTTCGAGTTTTCTAAAGTGAGAAAGACGGTGAAATGCCCACTATTCAAGCAAAATAAATTGCTCACCGTGTCAACATGTCTGTATCGACTAACGAGCTAGTGACCAACTCTTCTCTACACAAATTTAGTACTTCGAGTTTTGTTCTCTCATTTCATGCGCTTTCTAAATACAATAGAGGTTAAGAAAGAAAATGTTTAGCATGCTGGTGAACATTGTCGGAACAATTCTCGTATGTGCTTTTGTCAATGAGTAGAACAACCAAAAAACGCGAGTATTGTAACTGACATAAAAGCTTAACGTTTTTTGTTTCGTTACGGATGTTCATGCAAGCAACAGCTCCGAGAAGTGCGTTGTCCGTGTTTAATACAGAGGTGAGAATCGAAAACTACTGATGTATGATTTATATCGTGATGGTCTAGATCTGCTCTACCATAGATGGATCAAACATCTGTTGGGCAGGTTGGACAATGTCACAATGCTGGCAACAGAGCTGAAACTTGAGGATGGTTTGTTTAACTATGTTTGAAGACTCATCTGAGAGGTTGAATGAATTTTAAAGTACCATTAAGTTGGTTGTCAGTTTTCAGTCTCGTTTCTTCAAAGTAAAGTTTTAGCCTTATGCTGTGAGGTTGTTAGTGAATGAAGAGGCAGTTTGACCGCATAAGGCAGTGTGATTATTTACGTGCAATAATGTGGACGGGGCACCACGAGTGATCCTGCTCAGAAAATCGGATGTAGCATTACGTACCTGTGGTGACTATAAACTAACTAAGTTACTTTTCATCTCTAATAATTCTCATCTACCTTGGTTGTTCATCCAGCTTTGTATTTAGACCGCAGACGTTTTGTCACCAAATGAAGAGTAAGGGTATGAGCTAGTAGGACTGAGTGGTGCGGTAAGCCTAAACCTTCACTTACTGGTGGCGTTCACCTCGTTTTGTAATGAACCGTTTGCATCCTAACTGCCAAGTTCAACGACCAACAGAACAATGAAGCCGCTAACCCGAGCTACCAACTCGATCGTCATTTTCACAAATAATGAGGAAAATGGAACAAAACCCAAAGCTCCTTTACCAAATTGTTAACAATCAGTCAAAAGTAAAACCTGGAGTTTCACCGTTACAAACTTCTGAAGGTACAACTGCCACTGCATCCGGAGCTGCTGAGGAACTGGCAAACTTTTATTCCACAGTCTTTTGTCCCAAAGAATGTGTAACTCTTAGTTTGCATCCGCTTCTTTCACCCACCGACACACTTCAAGACATGACTGTGAACGCGGAGAGTGTACTTCTCATACTCCTCGGTTTAAATACGAAAAAATCCCCTGGAGCTGACGAAATAACGCCGCTCATTCTTAAGCAATGTGCTCGCTCCTTGTATACATCTCTCACAGATCTGTTTAATCTGTCACTAAACTGCAGTATGGTCCCCATGGACTGGAAGTGTGGCACAATCACTCCAATTTTCAAAGGAGGGGATCGCTCAGATGTGTCCAACTACAGACCTGTTACACTATTACCAGTGATCTCCAAAGTGCTTGAACGACTAGTGGCGAATAAGCTTACCAAACATCTTGAAGGAAATAACATACTCTCTATTGCACAACATGGTTTCAGAAAGAGTCACTCCTGCCTCTCTAACCTCCTCCTAACTCTCGATGACTGGACGCTGGCTATAGACAACGGCAATCCCATCCATGCTTGCTACCTGGATATGTCCAAAGCCTTCGACCGTGTTAACCATAGCATACTTTTACAGAAGCTAAAACAACACGGTGTCACGGGTAAACTATTGGCTTGGTTAGAGAACTACCTGATGGACCGTGTTATTCAAGTCAGAGTCGACGGTGCTTTATCGAAGCCAGTTGCGGTCACAAGTGGAGTACCTCAAGGATCGGTTCTTGGGCCAACCCTCTTTCTAATCTACGCTAAAGACATACCAAACCTTGTTCGATGTAAAATTATCTTATTTGCAGATGATATCAAGTTATGGGCGAGTATACACACCTCCGAAGACTGTGTACTTTTGCAGGAGGACCTCAACGCACTATATGATTGGTCATTGAGAAACAAATTACCCTTCAATTTTCAAAAATGCAAAATGCTCAACATAGGAAAATGTGTTGAATTCACCTACACACTGGGTCCGCATCGTCTTGCATGGACTACTGACGAAAAGGACTTGGGTGTTTGGATTAGTAGCAGCTTGAAGACCTCATTACAGTGTACTGCTGTCTACAAGCGGACTTCAAAAATCCTGGCACTGTTGAAACGGATCTTCGGTAGATTCACAAGACAGACGCTGCCCAGTATACTCAACACGTATATCAGACCAACGATGGAATATGCTGTCCAAGTCTGGTCACCATGGCTTCAAAAGGATATAGTTCTGCTACAGCGAATATACCACCGAGCTACCAAGTTGGTGACTGGACTCCAGAGCAAACCATATGAGGAGAGGATTGAAAGTCTTAAGTTGTTTGACTTCTGCTATCGCCGCATCAGAGGCGATTTGATCCTTACATACAACATATTACACACACCGAACCACCCGCTCCAAAAACTGTTTGTCCGGCGAGAACCGCGAATTAGCAGGACTCACGATTATTTGCTAGCAGTACCGCACTCGCGAGGGAACAGCCGGAGGTACTTCTTTGCAGTCCGCGTGTGTTTCGCCTGGAATTCTCTACCCCAAGATGTCGCTCACTCACCCAACTTAAATATTTTCAAAACTAATCTAGACTCATTTTTATCTACACAACCAAATATCGAACCCCCACACAGTGCTTAAATTCTGTATAAAAGAAAAAAACTCACAGACGCATTCTTGTTTTTCATTGTACGCACATCACATTCTTCCATCCTGTGGTAATTGTAAAGCTGATTGCTTCTTATACCATTAAAACCTTGAATTGCAAACAGGAGCTTTATACTCTACATCTACGCGTAACAAAAGTTTTATCAAGGTCAACTTTAGCCATACGTATTATGAAGTGGGACACGATGATTCATACATTACTTTCACTACTCACGTGGATCCTGTTCATTATACAGAGATGTTAATTTGGTCGACTTTCCAGAGGATTATTGAGAACACTATGTTTGTGTACGTTCGGGTAGCATTCTTTTTTCGGACCCATACAATCAATATACCTGCACATATTAGAAGTGGTATATGACTGTCGTCTACAAAGTGGACTAAGTCTGAAAACATCTGGGTGCATTTTTAGTCTATTGCATTCACCCTCTCAGGTCCTGTCTTGATTCAGACAACCTGCACATGTTATACGATAAATTTTTACACATTCTTTGTTCACCAGTACCTAGGCGTGAGATCGAGCCCTTAGGATTATCATACTACAGCCGTTGTCCACCGTGTGTTTCTATCAAACCCATCCTGTTGTTTGCATTACTACACAGACACCTACCTTAGGTTTGGTGTGGCCTAAAAACATTCAATGTTGAACAAGAGAACCGAACGCTTGTATCTCTGTCCACTGTGATTCACGTGATTGATCGGTATTTCTTTATGGGATGTCCCCAGAATGATTTGGTACAGTACTTCCTCACCAAACGGACAATCAATTGGCCTCGTTTTCTGTACTTTGTAGCCAGTTTATAGAAATTGTTTCCAGTTAGACAATGAAACGTTGGCTGTCTTGGTAGTTAAACGTTATCAGTACTTCTGATGATCATACTTTTAAATATACACGGACCTCCGACTCTTCTTAGGGTTCTTATGAGAGGAGAATAGAATCCATCTCTTATTCTCACTGATAACGCATAGTGAGAATTCTTTAACTGCCTACATATATGAAATTCATTACATCATTGAGAGTAGCAAAATCATTGCCAGTGCATTAAGTTACCTTTCTCCGACCAACCCAACGGGGACAGCAAATGAAATATTAAGAGCTTCCAGCCACATCGAGAATGATGGGTAAAAACATCGTAGTGTGGATGACAAAACGTTTCCGAGTACCATTCAGAAATCACTGGTGATCGAAACCATTCATTGTTTAAAAAGACTAAATGAGTTTGCGGGACGGCTACATTTTATGAGATTCCTGCCCTATTCCGCCACACGGTGTGCGCCAGCAACCACTCAAGGAACTAAATGTTACTCACCCGGTTTAAAAAGGTGGAGGCTCTTGCTAGAAGTTACTGGTGTTACTGCCGTTCTGTGGAGTCTGTCAAACATACCATCCGGAAAATTTACGAGGACCACTACGTTCGTCGCATTGACCCGATTGACCACGACAAAGAGCGCATGCGACGCAGCTTGATCCGATCGACGGAATAATGTAACTGTTCATGACTAATACTCACTTTAAATGGACTGGAGTTTGTCTGGCTGTACATGTCACTATTCAGACTACGGTTAATAAGATGCGATCTGCCTTTGCCACACTCGGAATAAGTGAACCAGTTTGCACCTGCAATGAACATGCCTTCGATGATAACGGATCTCAACAATTTCTGCGTAATAACAGCATACGACAGATGAAATCTGCGACATACAACCCCGCGTCAATGAACTTAGCCGGATGTACAGTTGAAACTGTCAAACGGGGCCTCCTCATTGCAAAACGACACTGGGGCAGTGGTCGTGAAAGTATGATCAAAATACAAATCACGGTCGCGGCCAGGATACGTAAGTCGCAACAGCGAAACTCGAATACAGTACTCCTCTTCAAAGCAGGCTGGCTGAAGTCTCCCTGAATGCGAAAAATGCGATCGTATGTAAGTGTTATTTAAATCAATGTTTAATTTCACCGGTTTTTTCACCTTTACCGGACGACTTCTACTGAATCAACAGGAAAGCTTTCTGCGAAGCTAATGTTCGGAAGAACTTTAGAAACGTATTTGTTTAATTTCCCCTAACGTTCGCAAGAACATTCAAAACAAGAAGAAAAGTATGTACGAATAAAGAATAGAGTAGAATTCATCGTGAAAGAATCGGACCCAGTTTACACAAGGCTGCCAAATGAAACACGTTGGGAGCTTCCGACGATGAGTATGGGCAATAAGTCAAGCATGCAGTTGGTCGACGACCGCACTGTGGGCTGATAGACCGAGCATGTTCGACCTCATATCATGGACTCACCCTAATCAAGCTGATCAACAAAGGGTGCGGGCAGTGGAGAATCCAGAGACAGTTTTGACACGGGAAGCAATCAGAGATGCGCAGTCGCATCAACTGGTACCCTATCGGTCTCAAGGTGTGTCCAAGACCACATATTGGCATCACTTTCCGGATCTATCACGTTGCCTAATAGAGAAAGGGTTGTTGCATTTGCGCTTCTGAGTGAGTAGTTTGCTGTGACCGCGTTTTTACGATCGAGGCTAACCGTGATATGCAACTGCCCTGCACCAGATTGATTGCAATTGCTAGTCGGTAGTCACCTGACCCTTTTAGAAGTGGCATGACAAACACGTACTCTGCGTGTCCATTTGATGCACAGTCCTCCCACATCTACTACTATCTGGTCTATATCCTCAATCACCAGGCCTAATTGTTGACAAGTCTACTGTAGGTCACAAGCGTATAGCTAGTAGAGGATGCCCTCTAAACATCACATTAGCAGTTCATACAATCCTCGTGAGAGGTTACTCGGAATAGCGGAACTTTCAAACCGAGTGCATCCCAAGAACATGGAATTGTAGGCGCTTTGGCTTTTGAGATTGAAGCTTTCAAATGGACGGGGTTTCCCAAGGTCAGATAAAGAACAGCCGGTAAAGCAAAATTCAACAGAAAGGGATAAGCTCTCCATGAACGCAGAAATGCAAGAAAGACGGCTATTTTCGTCATGATTTCAGAAAGACTCATTTGCTTTTTTTGTTGCTCAACCACATCCATTATTATAGGTATGTTTTCAAATAAGGTGATGTGGCGACAGTTCTGTTGGCTTGCATGATAAACGACTAGAGCAAGAGTCACTAGTGTTCAACGTATAGGTCAACTAGGCCATCAATGCCAGTGCACCTGCGTATAATGGGCGATAAGTCGAATGCAAAACTCACACAATTTTCATATCATTCTCACATTGACTTAATCATCCTAACGAACCCACATGAATTCTTCATCCAATAGTGTGGATCAAGCATTGTTGTTCACTCTGTGTGAATGGCTACCCAACCGATGTTCATGTTCAATGCATTGAACTGTGAATGTGAACTGTATGGATCAGGTAACTGACGCTAGCTCACTCTGTCCACTCATTTGTCCAACAGTTTATACCTGACGCATTACATTCCATATCCCGAACTAGTCACTTCAGATCGTCCTAACTTTGGCAACGAGTTGTGCCACCGACTGTTCTTGCGACCTGCATCTCATGGATTATGCTGTTCATGTGAGTTTACATTATCACATATCAGACGATCAATGGGTGGTGTTGGGTGAGCTGTCATACTGAGAGTGGAAGCGCAACTGGATTCGCATGGGAAATTACTCTGATCCGTGTTCCAAATAGGTAATCTGCAACGTCCTCTGCTTCACATCAGGTCACTCCCTCCTTCTGTTCTCCCTCCTCCGTTTACGATGTTGGTGAGGTGCTTGACGTTAGTAAGACAGCAGAACCTATGGTCAAAAATTCAACCCTTGAAAAACAATTGTATTGTACGGGTTAAAACAAAAGAAAGTGTTCTTACTAACCCACCTTGTAGTCGCGTATTTTGATTGCCTTCTCTGCCTCTTGTGTCCTTCCTCTGATTACTTTACAGAGTAATAAGGCCAATGTCGTTCTCGTACCTCAAATGAGATTACTGGGGTTAAACGGGTGCTCTCAGTTTTTCATCTTGTTTCTGAGGTAGCCGCGGGAGTTTTCCATGGGGATCACACTGGCCGGAAGAAAGAACGGATTTGGTGTTCCATGCTGTATTTTCCAGTCAACCACATGCGCCGATGCCCAGCATTGTGGTCACATAAGAGTTAGTAATTCGTCTCAGTGGTCCGGAATAAGAAATGATGATGCGCTGTATGACAGCCTTCATCTTCAGTGTTACTCCTCCCATGGCCTCAAGAAGCGCGTTTGCCTCCTACCGATTGATTACTTCCTTACTGTCTGAGCTCCCAACATTACGTCATGATGCCCTAGAGTGATCCAATTTTCACACCTTAACAGCTGTCTAGATCGACTTTAGTTTAATCACGTTCGATGGTCAATTTTCAAGCCCAGGTGGTAACACCCGAGTTGTTTGTCTGTATGCCTCAAGTTCAATGACGTGGATGGTAATACGTGGCTACGTTCTGGAGATGGTGATACGAGGCTTTGATCCAGAAGCCCGAGCGTTTTTTTCCGGTGACCTGTACATGTATCATTTACCACTGCAGTTGAGCTGCATGATAGGCCTGTTTTAGAAAGGTGTCTCCGTCATGTATTCTCTCTGTGATCATATGCTGTTCATCCCCCTGGTGTACTGTTGGGGTTTTGGGGGACTTTTGAGTCCATATGTATTGCATTCCATGTATCAGGGAGAACACTGCCCTTCAGGGTACACGCGAAGCGTTCCGATGTATTTTGAATGTGCTGAGTAAACAGCACGTTTACTCCAAGCAAGTTTACTCGATTTAAGGTCTGCAGATGGAATGGCCGGGGTAACACCCCAAAGTAAATTGCCCTCCAAAGAATACGTACCGTACTACATCTTGTTAAATTCGATTGTACTGCTTATTTTGATAAACAGCCTCACTTGTGGTCAAGTTTCTTATGCTTGCCAGTTCACTTTTCCCGCTAACCCATTTGATTCACTACATATGAATAAACCCACTGAAACCCTGATTCAGAATCAGTTAAAACCGCTGCCTTTTGCCAACGCACTTGAGCATTATCATGTCGGGTTGGGGAAGCAAAACTCAAACTTGTCGGCCCACACTATGCCAATTCACTGGTCACTGAGTACGATCTATGTCGCAGCGCCTAGGTTTACCAATCAGCGTGGGTCTTTGGGATACAGACCGAGAAATAGACGAGTCAGAGACGTTGACAGAAATTTTCAAAGTATCGTCAATCGCTATTTTTTCACCGGCTTTTTGTTCCAAGTTTCTCCTACGCAAACATGCAGAAACCTGATCGGACGGCAGTACGAAGTGAACAAGAAGGAGAATACTGGACACTTCAGGTGAACACAATTCTGAACGGTGTACAGCGACCATACTCGCCTGTGATTTCACACTCTGTTTGCAAAGTGTGCATAATTTAACAGAATTCTTTGATTTCTTTATTTTCAAGTCGAACATCACTCATATTTGATCGCAGCCTCCGCATTCAAATAGACTCTCCTGCCAGCCTCTTTCGAAAACAAACACTACACTCCAGTTTCGCTCTCATCAGAGCTCATCAGTAGTGCTTATCATTGCCACGGCCGGCACTTGAACTCTGGCCATTCCAATCATGAGGCAATCGTGTTCAACACTGCGCCGCCATTCACCTCACATTAGGCACCACCGAATTATCAAATCTGAACGCTCAACCACTCTCGCTTGTGAGCAATAAAATCAGGTTGCTCGATCGTCTCGAGAGCAGACACAGTTACTGTCCTGTCAACTCCAATCGATAACCCCGCCATTGGGACTTCCGAGACTGGTCGAGGTCACTGATCTCATTAAATCTGCAAGGCGATATTTTAGATTACTGATGAGTGGTCGGGGATTTGGCTTATTTTCAAGTTGACCATCACTGATCATTGTTCACAAGCGAAAGTGGTTGAGCGTCCAGATTTGATAATTCGGTGGTGCCTAATGTGAGGTGAATGGCGGCGCGGTGGTCAACAAAGTTGCCTCATGATTGGAATGGCCGGAGTTCAAGTGCCGGCCGTGACAAGGATATGCACTACTGACGAGTTCTAATGAGAGCGCAACTCGAGTCTAGTGCTTGTTTTAGAAAGAGACTGGCTGGATAGTCTACCTGAATGTGGAGGCTGCGATCAAATATGAGTGATGTTCAACTTGAAAATGAACCAAATCCCCGAATACTCATCAGTAGACTTCCTTATGTTCACTACATTCCCGGTCACCTTCATTCCGTATGTTGTCTATGATGATGGCCTACTGTCCTATATTCCCCCCTCTTGTAGTATGGAAATCTACGAAAATTCGGTGACTCAGTGTCTTCGTGTTCGCACTGGAAACAGATCAGCAAGTTGCTGCGCTTGTTTCCCGCCCATCGTGATATACGCCGAAAGACGACCCCAGGAAGTACAACCTGGTCAGCACATTGTGCTCCCCAATGAGCATAATTGACTTTGAGACTCTGAGCTAGCCTATATGGTGAATTTTTGTTCAGTTTCACAACGAAGTGTCGTCCTGAGGTCTCAAGGTAGAAGACTCAAACGTCCACGTTTGTGAACAAGCTCGTATAACTAGAGTGACTGACTACAAGTAAGCAAGAAAGTAAAAACTTCACTAGATGATTTCCATAGGGAGAAATTATGTGATCGACAGTACAGACTAGGGTCTTTATGTTAACTGAATGTTCAACTGGTATGTGACAGTGGTTAGAGTTTCAGGCAAAGTGTAGCCCACTTTAACTGGAACTCTGAATTCGAGTTATGTCTCGGTGACAGTACAAGCCTTGGTCACTTCTAATACGACGTGACTACCTGTTGTTTAAACCCTACAGAAAACTTTACATATGTTGCCCTTTAGCCCAACTATCCTTTGAACACATGAAGTGCGAGTTGTATCCATTTCGAACAATAAACAATCGAGCAATTCGCGCTAGTAAATGATCCGTGTAGACGAATTATGCCACAGTCCTAACACTTACAGTTGGACTGTCTGTCCATCCATCTGTCACTCAGATTATCCGACCGTTATGTGTGTCCAACTTGCTTCGACGATCTTGCTTTTTGTGCTCCGGGTCCGTTTTCCTTTTCATGACCGAATCTACACATTGAGTACGCTTGTATTCAAACCATGCTATCATGTGTGCGTGTACGCGCGTGTGAGTATGTAAAAGGGATTATGCAAACACTACGTGTTTTAAATGGGACGGTCATTCCTGACTTTTTGGCATCCTGAATTGAGCACAACGCTTCGTTCTGACTATTGGTCGTCAAGGTGATTTCTAGGAAATGCAGACGCCTTGGTTACTATTCCCAATTTGAAGACTGAACGCGAACGTCCCCACAACTCCGATCCGTGTATGTGCGTCCCTTGTTATTCTCTATAATATGCACACCCACAATCATATATACAACTGCACAAACGTACGCACATTACTGTCTGAGCACCTTGAAATTGTGAATGTCCGACAATGGGGCAATGATCGATCAAGCGCTCGTGCGAGCAGTACAAGCACGTCTAGGATTATGGGTGGAGGCGGGATGATGGACTACCTGCTCATTCAACCGGATTGTTTAATAAAACAAGTGATAACACAAGAAATGTACGCTTCGACCTAAGAAAAACTCACAACAACTGAAACCGAAGAAATTTAGTCCGGTGGAAGAACATTCAAAAGAAAAATGGTCTGTAAATGCGAGGTGGCTCTGTGTGTACAAGTGCCTTGACGGTTGTTACAACTCAGAATCATACACTGGACAGTTATTAAAAATCAAGCTGATTGATGCTATGAACCCTCGACTAGATATGTCATGACCGAGTCAGTCCTTGGTGTTCGAATCTGCCACTTGTGCTGTGGTCCACAGTTGAAATCAGATGTATTACATACTTTCTCCTGACCTCTTATCCTGTTAGTGGTCGAATAGATCAAGTCCATTGTATCAGTCTTCTTGATACAATGTAGTGTTACTTATCACTGATTCACGACTGCCTCATTCAGCTACTGCACCGCGACACGGATTAGTTTCGACCTTGTTTGGCGTCACTAGATAAAGGTAGCAGGACCGAGATTTACACACATGATCTCCATGTTATCAACCGAAGTGAGGGTTTTCACCTCTTTTGAATTCACGGAATGAGCCGGTTTACTCGATTAGATCTCGTGATTTGTAGCTGATACACCAGTATTGATTAACGTTTTGCATTGCCAGCTCGAACAACTTTTCTTCATTGACTTAAAATCTAACACAACTACCAGTGTGGTGCACTCCAAATATTTTATTCACGTTCAGTTTGAGAAGTTCGTCCCCACAATTGGATTGTTTGACACTACTGTTGGTTTTTTTATTTAAAAAATTAACATCGCCCACAACTGATCGCAGCTGTCGCATGCTCATAGACATCGCAATCGGTGCCTTTCGAAAAAAACTCTACACTCGGGTTTCAGTGCTGTTGGAGCCCATTAGTAGTGCATATCTTTGTCACGGCCGGGATTAAAACTCTGACAACGCTTTCATGAGGCAACCGTGTTGACCACTGCTCCATTGACCCCCAAATTAGGCACGATTGAATTATCATACACAAACGCTTGTGACTACTTCTTAGAAGATTCCATCGCTTCGTCAGGAAACATAGCAACTCTCTTGTTAACTTCCACTGACGACCTCTTGACTAGGACATTTCTCCAAGTGAAAACAACAGAAATCCTCAATTTGTTGAGCGATATTTTAATTACTGCTGAGTAATGAGGATTTTGGTTTTTCACATAAATTGAACATCACCCAAAACTGATCGTAGTTTTCGCCTCCCCCTACTACCCAGTAATACTGTTGGTGTACGTATTCATTAGCAGACTGAAAATCTATCTTTGGTCATTCATTTCGAGACTTCTCACTTATATCCGATTTGTTGATGGTTCATCTAACTAACTGAGTCCATACATTCATGTGTTTTTTGTGTGTTCTAGATTAAACCAAGTCATGTACTTGATTGACTTACACAGAAGTTGCAAATTCGTAGTGAACGACTTCAGTAATGAATGAAAAGCAGAAAACCAGCATCACCTGAACTGAGTTCTGATGAGTACAAAAAAAAAACGTTTTCAGCTTTATCAAGTAGAAAGCAAAACACACGTTAATGGCTACACAAACAATGATCTCCAGTGAAGTAGTGTAGACCATGAGTTCGTGGGAAGGCAGGAGAATTAAGTCACTTAACTTGACAGTTGAAGAAAATAAACATCTGTCGTAGACAAATTTGGTATATAAATGAACTGATCCGACTGTAACGGATAAGAGGCAGTAAAAACAATTGTTTGGAGGTTTAGAACAAACATCTTGACAATCTAACAGTATGTGTTGATGTGAAGGTAGGCCTTAAATATCGCTAACTGTGTGGTAAGAACGATGTTGCTGCTCACTCTGATAGTTGACAGAACTGGTATCTGATTATAGAAACCTGGTTCTTCACAACTTTAATATCTGTGCACCACCGAATCATTTTTCGTATAGATTGAACATTACCCACTATAGCATTCCCACAGATTTTCCAGTCGGCCTCATTCGGTCATTTTTCCCACGGGGGATTCAGCGTGGCTGTGGTCAGAGACTTCTAATTCTCCTTGGTTAGTACTAAACAAATTTTGACTTCCAGTTTGCGTCCTGCGTACGATCACCCAAAATACGGGTTTATATTCATTGCAGGTTTCCAAGAAATAACACCGCATATTTTGCACACATTCATTTCCGTTAAGTAGAAAACATCCAGCTTATATTTGCAGCTAAACAGTGTAAAATGTTCCACAAACAGAAGTCTGCTTTATATACTGTTCACAATTTTCTTCTGGTAATTTCTGGCGTAATAAGGGCGTCCTAACCCACATGACTAATCGAGTACAGTGGTGAGTAACAGTATTACTGGGTTAGAATTTTGAAATCTAGTCCAATAAACCATTGAGTTTTGTGTATGCAAATACATTGGCTCATCTCGCACCAGAACAGATAGTCCAAAAACCTGATGAAGTCTCAGTCGTTTCATGAAAATCGATGGATGATGGCGTTTGGAGAATATTTTCAGACTTACTCTGCAATTCACCAGGAACTGCCAAAATGGTGGCTGGAGCAACGTCGGGAAGTGCTTTGTCATGGCAAGTTATGTGATACCTCCAGAATGGTTAGCCAACTGATTCGGCAGATGAAAAGCTGAAGTAATTTTCTCACCCTAAGACTTTAATCATCATGGTTAACGGATGTTCTTGATGGTGGCCGACTTTGCACTGATTCCAGCAGTATTAAAACAACGCAATATGAAACAGCTACACTCGGTCCTTCCTGGTATTAATCACAAGAATTCGGTGGCTTACAGTCATTTTTACTGCCTGGAAATCCGTGGTCGAATCGAACATTCGGCTTGAACTCTCATACCGCTTGTAATGGCCGCGTAAGTGCCCCTTTTATCGGAACGATACCCGTGACCTGATACTGATAATCTACGGTTCCGGATTCACTTTTGTAGGCTGTTTTACTTGGAAGCGGTCAATGTACAGTCTAATTAATTTTATGTCATCCTTATGCGAATAGCCACATAACGTCAACGACCCTGTTCCATCTTTTAAGCTAGTACACCGGAGATTTTGCCGACGGTCAGTGGGTCACGGTTCAGTTCACTAGAATTTTGATAAGGTCGTATCAAAAGTAATACCCATAATGTATTTTCGTCCGTTTATCACCATCAGTTTGACAACTAAGTTGAGGGACTCGTGGACATGTTTTGGAGGGCCTTACTGAGTTTCGAATGAGCGGGGACATTAGAGGGAGCGAGTGACACCTTACTGGATGTCTGCCGTTCAGCAGCTAACCTAGCGACACCGACTGAAGCGTCTTTGTGACCGAATGCTAACAATTTCATTTAATGTAATGCGGTCAATGATCTTTTTAACAGAGCGAAATAAGTCGACAGCACTGCAGTTCAGCGGGTGTCATCGCGCACACCCCAGATATTACTAACTTGGAGAAACAGTCTGTGTGCGAAATGTGCGTCACACCAGGAAGGTTTGACTATTATACATCATGGCTGACCGCAAGAGTAATGTCGTCCACAGAGTTCGAGTTGGAAACGTCATTTGCACGCGTCCATTACTTGGGACCATAGGATAATGCGAACCAGTGTTATCAACACGTCAACAATCGACTGACATCTCGTTTAACATATTCCCTTAAAGTCCGCAAACCCAACAACCCTGGCCACCTCAAACACTTACGATCTTCGCGGGTCTAATCTCGTTCGCCACTCAATCAATATTTTGAGCACTAGCCCAAGACAGCTGATGAAGCTACTTTTTCAGGTTGAACATCACTCACACTTGGTCGCAGCGTTCGCATTCAGACAGACTCTCCAGCCAGTCTCTTTCGAAAACAAGCACTAGACTCCAGTTTCGCTCTCATTAGAGCTCATCTGTAGTGTATATTATTGTCACGGCCTGGATTTGATCTCCGGCCACGCTTTTCATGCGGCAACTGTGTTGACCACTGAGTCATTCACCTCACATTAGGCACGACCGAAATTTCAAATCTGGACGTTCAACCGCTTTCGCCGGCTACTCACCAGTAATCGAAACTGCTTTTGTTGAATAATGAGAGGTTGCAGCCGAGTTCCCACTGTTATGGATCACCGACGTACTTTTATCCAACCATTCGTTTACAATTGTGCATCGCGTTAGCCCCTGTAATTCCTGCCACATGGGATCGATAGGTTTCTGGCCTCTGATTGGCTGGTCATCTGACCAGTCGCAGCTGCGGTTTAGAAGAAACCCGCTTATGAGCTATTTGAGGTTCAGCTTGATCCGAACCAGTGACAGTACCAAAATGTCTGGATGTGGCAAATGTTTCACCGGCTGAACTACGAAAACACACCGAAAACTCTAGGCATTCCTATTCTATCGCTGGTTCACGTTCAACCGGGCGATAAGAAGCAGCCATCAACCAACCGTCCATCCAACCACTTACAAAGAACTCTTTGACAGGAATGGGGAAATAGGAAAGTCAGTGCGGATGAGTGAAAACTACTATAAACCTTACAAACAAATTCCGGAGTTGGAAAAGATTTGACCATTATGAACCAAAGATAGGAAAGTCCCTAAACAAGTAACGTGTTAACAACAGTGTATTCGGGCTCCGCTTTAATTGGGAAGAAAACTCAAGCTGCGCGTTCCATGTATGCTTATGAAATATGCCAAACGATATACATCGTTCATCTGCATAAGCACATATGTAGAGTTTTCCTTGTTTTTGTTCAATATTGATGCTTCACTTTTGTACAACAAAGTTTTTACGCCATTTTTGCTTACTGTTCGAGTTGACTAAAAATGACCTAGCAATACAATAAACATTTGTGCACGCACGCCAATCTGCTTTTCTACCTGTGGCGCAATCGTTTGACAATACAACACGGATCTGTCACCCAGTGTTTTTAGCTTCACTGTACCATGAACATCGTTGCAGCTCCGACTGCGTTTCAGCTGTCCACGGTAATCCCAAAATATCCTTGCTTCCCGAATACTGGTAATTTGGAATATTGTGGTGGTCGTTTTGAACCTCTTCTGAGTCAAACTCTTTGATTACCTTAACTTGCCAGAACTCCTGTAACTATCCTGTTGTATTTGTTCGTTTTGTTGTCATCGATAGCCTAGTGAAATACGCTTGCATTTACTTGAGCTATTCAGAGACTTGTTATTGACCACTACACATATGCTGTCGTGTAACATAGACCTTTGTTTGCTAGTAGTATAGCACGACTCGTGCCCGCAAGAACTAAAGGGCAGGTCTAAACACCAGAAAATCGAGAGGCCAGAATAGACTATTGGAAACGTGTGTGTGCATTGTGTGTGACCTGTCACCAAACAGAATGATGTACTACTGCCAGTGGCTGCGAATACATATCAGCCATGCAAATTGGTGTTCACGTTAGTCGTTCTGTGTATTCACATACCATGCGATGGATTCCGTGAACAACTTTCCAGACCAAGCGTTTTTGTAGTCACGACGGTTGATGTCGTGATCACGACTACAACCTAGGCTCGTATGTTTGTTATATATATAAAAAAACTACTGGACTTGACCATCTGAAAAACAAACACAATCTGTCAACCACAGCAAGAAATCGCCCAGCTGTATCGATACTAAAGAACACGAATTAGAAATGGTTAAAAAACCGTAGAAAAAAAGTAGATATTCGAAACAATGTTTCACTCCAAAAATAACTGGTGACATTCTGCATGAGATTCTATCTTTAATTTTTATGCTCAAGAATGCAACCCAAAGTTGAACCGCATAAAATGAAAGGAATCGATCTTAAAAGTTTGTTTCCATACGGGTCTTTACGACTGAATATTATTCACCAAGCGTAAAATTGGTGTCGTTATCCTACTTGGCTGCAGTCGCTAAAACTGACGTTTGGTCGATCTGTGATTATTTTATTCACTGGAAGTGTCTGTTCCCAAGGGAGTGTAATAAGGACGTCTCTACTTTCGTACCACAAATCCATAAACCCTTGTCATAGTTTCCAAAAAAGGAAATCACCAGGATCTAGTAAACCGAATTGGCTTCACATACTTAGAACGCCCTCCATATCCAATTTGTCCTTTAACGTTCAGAGCAATTTTCATCCGAATCCGACCCTTCTTACTGACTCTGACGTTCACTAACTGTCGGGTCAGGACGTTTTAGTCAGCTTTAGATTTTTTGAGATGCTTGAGCAGAAAATTACTTCACCATACTCGTAAAGGAACCATCGTATCTGACGTGAAGAGCACACAAGAGGCGGAGCTTAATCACAAACACGAACTTACTGTGAGCACGGTATTGAAATCAAATGTCGTTCAGTGAAGCACAATCTCTATTTTCCAACTCGCACGTTCTCACGCCACGCGCGCACTCACGTTTGAGGCGTAATTCCAGTACACAACGCATGGCGACTTCTATTTAAACGCCATGTGCACCTCCGTTTGGTTTTGTACACGTGGCTGACGTTTTCTGTCGTGGCTGTCTTTGTTTCTCATTTCCCATCTGTTAATCCAATTTCGTTGAGTGATGGCTCGTTCGTTCGCCGATATTGTCCAAAATCCACTCGCTGTGGACTTTTGGACGTATCTTACCGCTACGCTGAATTATTTCACCGAATGTTAGAATAATCACGCGTCCGATTTGATCATTCATTTCTGTGTATAAAACCGCACTAGTAATAAATTTATGCGGCATAAAAGTGAATAGAACAGTTGTCACTATGCTATTCCAATGCTTTTAATTACCTAGATGGACAGGATCAGTGGGCATCGGTTCGATGGTTCGAAGTTAGCGTGTGTACAACTCGCGATTCGCTGCCCTTTTACACGTGTGCCGGCTGAATTTTCACTCATTCAGAATGAACGATGCCTGTTACTGTCATGACTCCATGAACCTCGATGCTGGCCGATTACGTGACATTCGTACAATACTGTTCAGTTAACCGGTTACTTTTTCACTATACCCAGATATGCCAAAGTAGCAATGCTTCGGATGATCGGTAAGGCCCTGTACTGGCGTTCAATTCGTTTCGCATCGAAAGCTATCCTTTTCAGGCCCAATTCGTACTCTGCTTTTTTATCCGAATGTGTTCGATCCTAAGGCACTGATGTTCACTCGGGCTGGGCGGCGACAGATCCGGTTGATTCGTGTGAAAATCGGTTAGTCAGGAGGTGAATGACGAGTAATGCCTTGGGTGTCCAGACCACCTAAGTTCACAGGTTTGCGTCCATCGATATCAGATACATTATGTTTTAGTCAACAGTGCATAGGCATCTACACTACTTCAGTAACGTCGGTCCTGTATAGAAAGATCTGAATAGACGTCCGATATATTCATCGAATGCAAATTTCATAGTTCACCTGCAAGGCTGGTTACCACTTTGTGTTTATGATTAGATTAGTTGGTTGACTCAAACTTTAAAAATGTAGTTGTGATTGAGACCACAGCTAACTAAATACAAACTGTATGAAATTCAACTCGAGATCAGTGACTATGGACTGAGTGTTACAGACTACGGGAGTATTCCTAGCTGAGACCTCGATATATTAGATTTCACCCATTCAGAATTTTGAGGAACCCAATGTGAAGACAATTGTTTCGTTGCGTGTAGAATGGCAGTGGTTAAAGGAAGTGGATGCAAGTGTTTGATCGATAATGGTCAACAGTAACTTAGAGGGGAAAATAGGTCTCAACCAATTCTTAACGGTGATCACGTTAATAAAATCGCTTACATCCGTGCCCCGTACGAAAGGATCTGGCGTGCCCTCCGCCTGTGCCGTCGGATAGGGTGTTAGAGTTAACGCTTCCACTGAATCATGGAGACAGAGGGTTCAACTGTACATTGGGAACAACTTAGGTGTGTGACAGAAGTCAACTGGCAATAGCTAACACCTCAGTTAAACCCATATGAATGTATTACAGGTTGGTTAGTTACCGGTCTTAAATGAGAGGGATGAATTGACGTTCCATCTGGAAAGTCTTCAAACTGTTGCCCATACTATTATTAAACCGTTACTGCTTGTCATGTGATCGGCTGGAGGAAGGGGATTGCGCTTCCACTCTCAGTATGACAGCTCACCCAACACCACCCATTGATCGTCTGATATGTGATAATGTAAACTCACATGAACAGCATAATCCATGAGATGCAGGTCGCAAGAACAGTCGGTGGCACAACTCGTTGCCAAAGTTAGGACGATCTGAAGTGACTAGTTCGGGATATGGAATGTAATGCGTCAGGTATAAACTGTTGGACAAATGAGTGGACAGAGTGAGCTAGCGTCAGTTACCTGATCCATACAGTTCACATTCACAGTTCAATGCATTGAACATGAACATCGGTTGGGTAGCCATTCACACAGAGTGAACAACAATGCTTGATCCACACTATTGGATGAAGAATTCATGTGGGTTCGTTAGGATGATTAAGTCAATGTGAGAATGATATGAAAATTGTGTGAGTTTTGCATTCGACTTATCGCCCATTATACGCAGGTGCACTGGCAT
>QNGE01003581.1:10392-30229 GCA_008508345.1 Paragonimus westermani
GGATACCTATCAGGGATTGTGACCTTGTTGAGGCCACGGTAATCGCCACAAGGGCGCCAATCACCTGACTTCTTGGGAGCCATATGGAGTGGGGAAGCCCATGGAATTTTAGAAGGGCGGGCATGTATTCAAACTCCGCCCTAGCTATTTTGAGTTTGTCCGGGGCCAGACGTCTTGGTCTACAGGAGACTGGTGATCCTTTAGTTCTAATATGGTGAGTTCAAGTTGAGATGACTGGAAGAGGTTCATTCGCAGATCGAACGAGCTGTGGGAAATCTAAAAATAAGAACGCGTAAGGCTGAGGGATTTCAGGCTGAAGAATAAGAGGACTGATGGCCTCTGAGTATGCCTGGGTGCCGCTGATGCTAATTTTTGTACGGGAATCGACCAGTTTCCGTCTTCGCGTATCGGCCACGAGGTCGAAATGCTGAAGAAAATCAATTCCCAAAATAGCGAAAGGTACGGCTGCAACTGTGGAAACCCAGCGAAATGTTCGCCGGAGGCCTAGGTCAAGCGTGAGTGAGCGTTGACCATAGGTGGGAATGGGTGTGCCGTTAGCAGCACGAAGCATCGGTAGATAAAGGGAGGTCGCCTCGTCGGATCTTGGAGGAATCACGCTGACTTCCGCCCCGGTATCAACCAGGAACGTGATTCCCGTGCTTGTATCCTTAATGTGAAAGAGTCTACTGTTAGGGAGGGTGCCGGCCGCGTTTGTCGCCATTACGGGCCGGCCTGGGAGTTTCCCCGGTTGAAATATTTACAAGGGGCGACACAACGCTTCGCCCGGTTGCCGAACTTGTTGTGGTACCAGCACAATTCGCCAGATGCCTGAGATTTACGCGGAGACTTACTCCGATGTCAACGCGAAGGGGATCGTGTCTTGAGGCGGGCGAAATCTCGCCGAAGAGCTGCTATCTCTGCCCAAACCGTGCGCCAATCATCGGGTGGCGGACGAGATGAAAGCTGTGGAGGTGAAGAGTTTGGGGTCTCGAGGCCCTTTTTCATACGATTCGGCACTGCTGTAATGGAGACAGGGGAGACGGTGCAAAAACGATCCTGAATCTTATCAGCGATCTGTGTATGTATCTGTCTAGAATCGTGTCTATTCTCCACAATAATTAAATCAGAAAAACTGATTATAGGACAACGACGTTTATTGCAGAGAGACCGAGAAAGCGAGCTGTAAGCAAGACACAACAGAAGCAAATTCGCGACAGACCAGTAGCTAGCGTCCGGAAGGTGCAATTGTAATTGTGACCTTGGGCGGTTGAACCTACGAGATAACCCAGACATGCAACCAAACAATGTCAATAGTGTCAACGGTCAAAATTAATAGCAAAATAGTTGGAATACCTGGCAAACCAAGAATGTCTCTACAAACTGGCAGGAGTTGTTCGGGGACTGATACAAGGGTGTAGGCCGATGTTCCGAGTATCTCGCGTCAGTTTTTAGCATTACTCTGGCACCACACAGGTGGCAGCTTTTGTAGAATGGAACTTCGAATGACGTGATGCAACACCAGTAGAGTAAAAGCATGAATGGAACACAGTGAGACTACGTCGTTCACCTACTGTTTTCACCAAACGTGTAAACGTCTAAAAATGGCTTCAGTTGCATCCCAGAACAGACAGTTACGACACTTGGCAGACGCTATTCCAACGGACGATCACTCCGGCGGAAAATTATTGGTGACTAGCCAATGAGGCCTGTTTATAAAGAACTTCTAGTTGTGACCTCCCAGCCCATTTTGACGTGCCAATGTGAACAGCCTTCTTGTCAGCACTACTTTTTCCCATTTCCTTACGCCACGTCGAGTCCTAACCAACTGTTGGTCTCATGTCCACATGTCGCTTTCGGCCAACGACGGAATTTCCCGCGGAGTTTAACAATTTTTAGGTGTTTGGAGTGTGCTGAAGAAACTTTTCGCGTGCACTGAAGTGTTCATTTGGACACTGACAGACATTGTGCTACCGACAAAAAGCCACAGATCCAACATGACAAGACAGACTTCACACGCTGCTGCCGGTACGATGACTTTCACAAGTGGACTTTGCTTAGGTGGACAGAATCTGGAAAATGCAGACTACTACGGCAGCAAGACGGCCAGGATTTCATGCAAAGAAATATAGGTTTATATGATCTGCGGCCCAAATAAATGAACTAAACAAGCGTCAAGTGTGAAACATCGAGTCAACATTTTCAAGGTCATGAAAGCCATTAAAAGTGTTCACACGACTTTAACTCATGCTGTTACTTTTCAGCCAATAAGTGCAGTGTTTTTGTCGGATCCACAGAGAAGAAGGTGGAGTAGGAAGTAAGAAGATGACTTCGCAATACACGGGATCGCAAGGGGAGCGAAAAATGAATGAGAACAGATGCCATTTAACCGTGTTACCCATTGTATATATCTCACTGAAATAGTTTTTTCTGTGATATGTGCAGCATATGCATACCCTTTGTATTCGAGAGAGGACTGGACAGCGTGACACACACATAGATGGCAGCCACCTTAGGTGATACCTAGTGATGCGCATCCAAAACAATGTGAAAGCAATCTTAATTACTACCAAGTGTCACTTCACCGTACACATAGGATCACTGGTGTGGGTGCACATATTTCGCAAGTTCGCACGAAAGTAAGAAGGATTACTATTTACGAGAATCTCCTCTGGCTTTTTAAGGTGTATCCGCATTTAATCTGTGTTGTTTGGTGAGGAGTATCAATTGTGAGCCACCAATAAAACTAGTTATTGTTCGCTACGTACTAACTCAGACTGTTTTCTAACGCACTCTCAACCACCTACCCCGTTTACATATCGCCCGTAAACGTTTTCGTTCAAATTATTTGATGCGTCACCAGTAGATAGCCCTCGACAATAATCGAACAGATTCATAACCGGGAACTCCTTTCTAGGATCCTGATTCCTGTCAGCCCTACTAAGCGAGAAGTTCCTCCGGGAGATTTGTACAAACCTGACGAGTGCTGGGCTTGTCACGTTTTGATTTCTTCCACAATTACTCCGTCTCCAGCCAGACACTTCATACAAGCGTTTGACACCAGCGCCCACAGGCGCCTCTGTTATCCGTAGTGAATCATTTGCCTTCCCTCAATACAGTTCTTTTCGGGTCCTCATCTCGATAGTATTTGTCTCTTCAGCATTCAGGACAACAATGTTTCGGGATCTCCAGGTTACTTTGTCACCCGCAGTGCGCAGGTTCATAATACTGTTCACAAGCCCGTCAGTGAATCAACACAACACAACATTCTTCGATCACACCTTAGATGCCATCTGAAAACTTCCCCTAGTAATGTACGCGAGCTTATTACACTTCTTTTGTAGCAGGATTCTTGCGCTTTTCGCGTCCTGTAGTTCCTATTCATATATAATGTTTGAAAGTGTGCAAGCTCATCACGGTCAGCGTAGTGCGCCTTTCACGGATGGGCTGAGGAGACTACATGTTGCGGATATGGTTGACACGTTTTGTCTGCTTTTGTTATAAATTCGTTTTACCATTCTAACTTCCTGTATATTTGCCACATACAATTCAGCAGTATGCGTTTCATATTGTCGTGTTTTATCACATCCCAAAGTTTCTATAAGTTTGGTTGTTATCCTGCACAGCCTAAGTCCGGTCATCACATTTCGTCGTCGTGCGCCGGAACTATCCACACTGATCGCTGAAGTGAATCAGTTACTGGTTAATTCAGATGGTGATGAACTGCAGGATTATCGGGAAAGCTATGATAACCGAGGCCTGGTAAACTCCAATTAGGTTGAGAAGATGATTCCGCTTGTTCTACGGTTGATCGGCAAGACTTTCTCTTTCCAGGGTTACCAAACAATATTTCACATCTCCTGTCAATGAAAATAGCTCTCCATCTCTTCAAACCGACAAACTTTGTGGCAGCAGAAGGGGCAACACTTAACATATTAGTTGGATCATAGTCTCAATCTATTTGTGATGTGATGCTACAGTTTCAAAAACAAGCATCTAATTGTGAACATGGCAGTAGGTTACGGGGCCGGCTACCTCAGCAACTGACTGGTGCTGGCAATCCCGATCGTCTAGAGGTTCTTCGAGCTACGCTTATCCTGCTCGCAGTGTCTGCTATAGATTGGACTTAAGGTATTCGCGTCCGTGATGTGGCAGGCGTCTATAAATTCCGGTCCCGCTGAGCAACCGGTTCTGATTCCAAAAGTGTGACAGTCCCAAATGCGAGTTTTATATTGGCAAGATGCTCAGGTGTAAGAAAATAACCACATACTACATGGAAAAAGATGATGACGAAATTTGATGTTCAATCCACTAAATTTGTAAGTCTCAAGACCATTGGTTCATATGAATGCGACCAATTGCAAGAGTAACGTACTGGCGAAACGATTCAGCGCATATGCGGCCATGGTGCACATAAACAAAAGAACATAATTGGGGGTGAAGATGAACAGGATGACCGAGAATAAGCTTCGATAAGCGAACGATCTCAAGCTGTAGTAAGACGCTGAGATTATGGCCTACTAGATATATGGGTTATTGCGCATACAATTCGGCTGGTCATGTTGGTTTTTGCAAGGTATGCTCGTAATCCCCACCTTAAAAATCTCAAACGTAGCAAGAGGGTGGATCAACCAGAAGAACTAGGTGAAGCCAGGCAGCGTAGCATTTGATCCCTTGTGAAACACATTACAATCATCAAACACTCATCACAGACAGTTACTCTAGTAGTGGTAGTAAGTTGTTACAGTTGCAACAGAATCTTCCTTTTTATCACGGCCAAACTTTCCAGATAACTGATGGTGCATGTGACCAAAGTGAAGACGTAAAGGAGGTTACGAAGAGCAGTGAAGCTGCCCTGTGAAATTATTTAAGGCCGACGCGAGGTCATGACTTCAAACCGTGTTTGGTAGTTTTGTGGACCATGATCATTCATACAATCAACTATGGTCAATAATTCGAAATCTATGTCACAACAAATGGGGAAGGTGCATCTTTTGAACACAGTCACTCCGGGCATTGGTGGTCGCAGAAACGGACTAGGATCTTCACCTTTTGAAAAGTGGGTCATGCCTGGCTGACATATAAATCCAGACGTCTGTTATCTGAAGGGGATGGTTGGTTCCAGCTTACAACCATTATTTACACATTTTCACACATTTTTTATCCGCATTGCCTCGAAACAAACCCAGTAGTGTGACTACGCCATTGCCTGCTTCTGCCGACAGTCTTTGTTACTACCGCCGGCGTTGAGTCAGTAAACTCCCGTCCAGATCAGCTTTTGTTCTGACTGTTCTTCAGTTAACCCGATTTAACATTCGCGGCATTACTGGTCACTCAATTCCTCTTATACGTTAATTTATTGTACCAGCGAGGTTTCTTGACGGTGGCTTTATTGAGTTAGGCATGAGTCCCATTATTGCTAGATTCAAAGTCTCATGCCTAACACTTTATGACACATCTGCTAATGTCAGTGAATAAGGCTGTTGCTGGTCTGCACTAAGACGACAAGAAAATGTGGATACTAAATGTGGGTAGTGTGGCTGCGGGAGATCTAACCTTTCTCAAGGAACGGATCATTCCATTTGGTCTACCAAAACCTGTGGGCAAATAATTGAAATCCAAGTGTGACAAAGTCGGAATAAAGCCAGTTAAATCCTAAACGTGGTGACTTCGAATGTGACCCTACCGAGAGCTGGCTGAATTACACCGGGAATTTGTGGCGACCGCATGTTGACGATGAACACATGCCCACTACAACATAACTGCAAACCCGAGGACGCACTGCATCGCTCGTCAGATTCCGAAATTCTTCCAAAAAACCGGTTCAGACGGCACTTATCTCAAATACCGTTTTACTGATGAGTAGTGTGGCAGATTCATGATTTCAGATGAGACCCAACTGTGAAAAGTCAGGGCTTCGGCTGGATTTGAACCAGCGACAGACACAGCATGCCTTAACGTGGCAAGCGCCTTACCAGATGAGCTACGAAGCCACACCAGGAGCTCGGAATTGTTCCAGAAATCATTTGATGGATTCCATATGAGACAGTGGGACGGGTGGGTAACAGAAGTCAAATATGAAATCTACGAGCTCCTGGTGTGGCTTCGTAGCTCATCTGGTATGGCGCTTGCCACGTTAAGGCATGCTGTGTCTGTCGCTGGTTCAAATCCAGCCGAAGCCCTGACTTTTCACAGTTGGGTCTCATCTGAAATCATGAATCTGCCACACTACTCATCAGTAAAACGGTATTTGAGATAAGTGCCGTCTGAACCGGTTTTTGGAAGAATTTCGGAATCTGACGAGCGATGCAGTGCGTCCTCGGGTTTGCAGTTATGTTGTAGTGGGCATGTGTTCATCGTCAACATGCGGTCGCCACAAATTCCCGCTGTGTCTGTCGCTGGTTTGAATCCGGCCGAAGCCCTGACCTTTCAAAATTAGGTCTCATCTAAAATTGAATGCCGTTTGTTGAAATTTCAAGAGATTTTACGGTGGATGATAAATCATTCGGGTTGTAGCTGTACACTTCCCTATCTCTTGGCTTGACCCGTTCACCAACGTCACTGGATGGTGTCATAACTACATCTGCTGGAGATCAGGATGGTGATCAAGCCCATCATGATGATATTGTTCGTGCACCTGACAAACTTACCCATGATTCTTTCTCACTTTTTTCTGTCAGGGCGAATTTTTACTTCGGCCAAACGTTTAACCCAAATCGGTAATTTTTCGGTTTCTCCCTTCTCACGTACCATTAGCTTGTTCGTTCTAAACGAACTCCGTTCCATTCTTTATTCACATCTCATTCCAAATTTCACTAAATACGCTTGTTCATTGTTTGAAATTTGTCCACCACCGGCTTTTCCTAGCCCATTAACCATGAAAAACACCCGATATTTATTCCGTCATTCTCAGCTCGACAGTTTTTAAATCGCTTTCCGCCAAGAACCACTCAGCTGTGAACGCTAGTGCTTCTCTCAACAGAATAGGGGCATTTCGTGATTTGTGTGATGGACCCGATGTGTGCGCTGCGCGTGATCTATTCGGAGTGGAAACTCTTACACCAAACGTGAAGCAAATTGAGTGTATTGAACCATCGAGATACACCACAATTATCGGTGCTGTCATTCACTAATGCAACAGACCATGAAGCTGAAAATATTGTTTTCCAGTGATAAATTTAAAGTTGCCTAACAGTAGCACACAGGATGTCTCGCACAATAATTCATCCTTTGCACCCTTTTTTGGTTAGTCCCCCGGAATCAGCACGCACGGACTGTGGTGCAGGTGGTCAGCAAAGCAAAACGATGTCACAGCGTCTGAGATGTTCAAACAGGTGACCAAGGCGAAGGCAGAAAAATGTAACTAAAGTGTACTCATTGATGAGTCTGAAGTTGAACTGAGGTTAACACATGAGACTGTTTATAAATGGTTGCCTGGCAAGGTTCGTTCAGGAGTATTTCAACTCGCAACCCACTAAGGTAAAACCCATTACAGTTATTCAAAAGTCCGTCTGTTTAACCGTGCTTCTCAGGGGTGACTGCGCTTTGGCAATGACAAAACAAAAGTTGGATGCAGCACTCAGGCGCGAATAAAGCGATCTTCGACTGGTCTATTCGTGAGAAATTGTCCCTGTTCCAAATGCACCCAGAAATAATTTATACCACTCTTCACCCAAACTAACAGTGTTTGGACGTTTGATTGTGTCTGTGCAGGCAGATATGCCGGCACAACTAGGAGGTACCTCAACGCATGCGTTAACAAACACTCAGGAGTAACTTGAACTTATTGGTCGATTGTACCTTTAGTGCCACTGAAGGCAGCTTCTACAGAACGAGCCCCCAGTAAATCCAAAGGTTATCATTGGTGTTCTTAGGAACCAAACTAAGGCAAGCGCTCACTATCGTGGAAGCCGTTTCAGTATATCGAATGAGTCTCAGTCGGTAATGCTATGAGCAGCTGGCAACTGAATATGCTGTTAATAATGCGATTGTTGCTTTTTGGTTTCATCTTGTCATCGCGTTTTTGCCAAACTTGAATCTTTCTGGATCATCGTGTTTTACCGCAGGATCTAACGACTGAGGGGCTGCCCCATACGCATTTAGTAAATATTGCGCCAGTGTTAATTCTGTCCAACTTGTATGGACATTCCAACCATATCTCACTTCTTTCAAGTCATCTGTATGGACTGTATGACCATGTCTCTCCACTTCTGGGCTCCATTTACCGCTTCGACCTACAGCAATTTTATTACACTGTCAGTGCCACATTTCCTACCAGTCGGTACGCTTCATTCCGATTTTGCTGACTCCCTCCTGGATACCCGATTGACTGCCTCGGATGCGATAATGTTTTCGCTTTGACGATTGCCTCCAGCACAATATGCGCGTTGGGTCCACAAAAACAATGGAGGGGCTGCAAAGGGTGTGCCATGGCGCGACACATTTTCAGTGCTACTGTTGGCCTTTCTCGAGGCTTTGAAGTATTACAAATTCTGTATCATGTCATGAGGTTACTAGTAGAATCATCTCCTGCTGCGGCGCTGCTCTGGGTTCTTGAGGCTACATGATTGTTCATCGCATGGTAAAAGCAATCCCTCTTGTTGATCGCTTATGCAGAATTCTATCGTTCGACCCAGACTTGGACGGCTCAGACTGTTTGTCGGTTCAACCATTGCCAGCAAAAAGGATACGCGTGCATGTGTTCTATCTGCGTGGTATGAGTGCTTTAAGGCGTAGCTGGACACGAAATTAGCGGAGGCTATCTCATATTTTACTGAAGCTCTGAAGGCTTCTCTGGTACTTCGTACGGATTAGCGTTTGCAGTAATCGTGTTGCGGTTCCACCTAATCAAGGCTCTGATATCCCGTTGGAGATACAATCGGGGTGTTCGGGAACTGATAAAATAAGGTCGTTTGCGTCTTGTTGTTGAACGGAACCGGAGGTAGATATCTATATATACAAGATCCGTAAGAGGCAATCAAGGTGGCCTCTATGACCTGTTACTCTAAAAAGACTCCAAAGAATTAATAATGACTAATGTGTCCCCTTTCTGGTGATTGATGATGCTTACTTTAGATGGACGTAAATTTTTCTGACCTAATCACCGGCTACAAATCTTAAACAACATGCTTTGAGTGAAGTATTCTGTCGCGAGGTCGCAACCATTACTCTGGTCACCAATTCTATTTTTTAGAGGATTGAGGTAAAGGACTTGGAAGTCGCCATTTGTTTACTGTTCCACGGTGCCCATAATCCACTAAAATTACAGAAGACTTTGTACACACTCTAAACTCTGCCACTGCTCCCTCGACATCAAACTCACTTGTGGAACTTCATCAAGGAATTGATGGTTACCACATTCGATGAAGAAAAACTTCTTATATTTTGACTGCAAAGTGTCCAGCAATCAGTTTAAAATCCTTTTCCGGATGGTTTCCGTTGTGACACGTTCGTGGAATTTCCTTGGAAGTTGCGAAATTTTCAGTTGGAGACAGGAATGAGTTGCGTTCTGAGAAATTGTGTAACACGTGCACAGTACTTCTTGAATGCGAGGAAGAAAATTCTGAAATGTGCAGTTTACAAACAGTGCTACCCGTTTTGTGTGCGCTGTACCAGGAAGAGCAGGCAGACGGATAGCGTGAATCACAGGTGAGTATTTAGTTTTCTGCATGTTTATATATATGGTGTTACAGGTTTTAGGATTTTCAGTGTCCGTCGGTTATTCATGTGTCGTACAAGGAGGGAGCTTTGCGTATATCGCATAGTTACTTGGTTCGCAATCACAGGACAATGTCGGTCGACCTGAGAGTATATCCCGGCAAGAGTAGGTTAGAGAGTACGGCGGAGGAGTCGGTATGTGAGTTGTTGGATAGTTTCCACAGAACCCATGAATTCATCAATTACGTTAGGCGTGAATATGATATAGTGATGATTCCTAGTAACGTAAGGTCGTTAAGACGAAGGAAGCGAGCACGGAGACATCCGGATTGCCACTTACAGAGCATACGTAAAATGCTAGAACCTGTAGGACCTATGTATTTGAAGACGGATAATGAGGGAAACCTTTTGGTCTTGGCGTTTACGATTGAAGGGCCTCAGGAACTATACGTAAATTATGGGAGTACTATCATAGCAAATTTCACAGCTGCATGCAAAAACGGAGGTTACCATTCATGGCACACTGTTGTTACTGATTGTAATGGTAAACGTAGGAGCGTTTTATCATAGTTTTTCCCCTGATGAAAGTTTGCTATGTTATAAGGTCATGTTGGACAGCTTCAAGCAGCTGATGCCAACAACAGATGTGAAGACCACCGTGGTAGATAGGCACTGAAGACAGCTGGAATGGTTAGAAGAATATTTTTCTAACTCTAAGATTCCGTTTTGTTTATTTCATATGAAACAGAATATGGTTGACAGATGTAGGCAATTGAAGTGGATATCTTCAGATGAGAGAAACTTTCTCGCAGGAAAAATGAGTGATCTCTTGTATTGTAAATCCCAAAAGGAGTTCAGCGGGATAGTTAGCAGCATTGGCAGTCGCAATGGGGAGCTTGGTGAGTATTTGCAAACTCGCCTGCTTCCTGTGAAAGTGCACTGGGCCACGTACGCACGACGTGGCGGTGTTGTAATAATGACCTTATTGATGCAAGCAATATGCTGAGAAACAGCAAGTGGTTATTGCAGGAATATTCTCAAAGCTGCGCAGTTAACGTTGCACGCTCGGGATGTTTCATTGAGGGAAAGGTGAAAAGTAAGGCAAGCAAACTGACAGAGACTAGGAACCTTAACTCGAACTGCTGTGAGGTAGTCAGCAGCATGCCAAGTGAGAGTTATTAGTGGACTGTGAGAGCGTTGAAGCAGTTTTTGAATTTAGCCACATCAGGCGAAAAGGGTTTGTAGGCTCGTGTGCAAGGTTTGACCCCGAGGTTGAAAGGCAAAGATCCACTCAGCCGGAGGTGTTCCAGCCACCAACATCCAGTTCTCAATCGAGACAACCAAAGCAATCTATGCGGAGAACGTCCTCAACAGTAGGATTTGGAAACCAGCCCGCAATGATGGACAACATGGAGTTCGCTAGGAGTGTCGGGTTACGCCACATCAGCAACTCCTCGTCCAAGTATATCACATAAAAGAGTAAGGGCGGCGTTCGTAGAAAGCACCTTTCTCCCGCGGACGGCCGATATTGTTCAGGGTGTGGCCGAGAGGATTTGGCGGATGAGGACTTAACCGACTGGATTCAGTGTTATGGCTGTCGCCGTTGGTGCCATCAGCGTTGTGCCGGACACCCAAATATCACTAACGCTTTTAAATGTCGCTTCTGTTAATCAGTTGCACGTTTCCAGTTTCACCGCTTGCGCCGCTTGCTTTCAATTGTACACTCACCATGTCATCAACATGCGCACCGCTTGCTTGCATTAACCGTTTAATGCCACACATTTTAACCTACCGCACTCATCCTTTCCGTTGTTACGCTGCAGGACAGGCGTAGCTGTTGCAAAACCCAACCCCTCCTCAAAACGGTTCAGCAGTGGCAACCACCTGCTGGCTGGGCTAATGGGGCTCTGGTGCGAAACCGAATGAACTTTGTATGGTGAAAAATTACACGATAAACTTTTGTCATAATTACGTATCTCCGCCCTTTACAATAAAATAAGTTTGGGTGCACTTGGTGAAATAGAAACGATTGCGGTTGCTCGAGATGCACCACCACCATGCGAGGATGCTGCGTTTGTAGAATTACCCTCGATGTCGAAAGTAGGTTACTTCGTACAGGTGCAATCCACAGCGAGCGTACAACTGTCGTTGATAACATGTAAGCATGTGTGATGCAGTGTTTCCATGTATCACTCGCGATCGTTATATTACCATGGGTTCACGTCCACCGTAGGATTATTGTGCATGGTTCCGTGTGGTCCTTAGAATGAGAGCTTACACTACGTGGTCAATAACAATTTCATAGCGTTCAGTGCGTCTACCCAGGAATCATGCGTATCGTTCTGGACGGTTAGCAGCCAACTACCATTTCAATGGTTGCTGTCTGCAAAGATGCGTAAGGTGTTGTTTGGGGACAACAAATGTAGCCGGCATTATGCTGTTCCGTAAGAATTAAAAACTCACGATTGTTCCATCGTGTGTAATTTGGGTTGTACAAAGAGAACAACAGATTGTTGCCGGTTCTGCACACTCGCTTGATATCCGGTACAGTGTATCCGACTCCGTTTGCCTTGCGTATTTTACGAAGTCCATATACCATTACAATGTAACTGTTGCCAGCATCCTACCCACGTGTTGCCCCGTTTGCATGTTCTCCAAGCATGACTCCTTGTGTGCCTGCTGCAGCATGTACGATAGAAACCCACCATTCCTGGGATCTTCGAAACACGGAAAAGAGTGACTTCACTTACGTGGTTAAATCCCTACATAAACCACATTCAAGCAATACGGGAACCTAGAAATCCTTCCCCTTATGTTCCGCCTAGTCATGGTAATTAGCTGCTACCATGCGATGGTCACCCATATTCCAGCGTTCTCATATATGCATCGAGAAATGTATATTATTGTTATTAATACTGTGCGTAGTCTAGACCTGTCCAAAATTGACTACATGTCCATGTATGACTGGAGTGTACCAAGTGAGTCTCCGGAGATCACCACATGATTAATGTTTTCTCATCGTTCCATTCAGGTAAGTTCAAACGGTATTTGGTGGCTGCTCAGCACCTTTATTTTCAAATACTAATTTAGTCACATTGCAACAGTTCTTTATCTTAACGAATTTAACAATGAACGACGACGTGGCAGAAATCCTTGTGTGGTCACCCCGCGAAAATCCTCACTCAGTACATCTTGCACTGTAGAATTATCGAATATTGAATTGTTTTTTCATCAGGGGTCTGTGACGGCGTTTCAGGAGGTTGCCTTTAAGCTTCGACGGTTTCATGTTAGGTTAGAGCATAACGGCGTGTGCATTTGTATTAAGTTCTGTTCTCAAGAACGATTTCATCCTTTTGTGATTGGCCTCCTGGTCCACAGTCATCCACTTGATACCAAATACAACAAACCGATTGGGTTTGAAGTAATTTGGTCATTGAGTTGGAGGTCCAAACTTACTCATTTGGGGGTGTCGCAGTAGCAGGTAAAACAGCACATCAATTGGTCGACTAGACAACCAAAGTATGCCAGTTTATCATCAGATAATACACTTCGCTGATATTTACGTCCACGAGGTGATTGCCGTCCAGAAAGACGACGACAGAAGCGGTGTTTTGCCCGAGACTACGTCAGTTTCGTCGGAAGGCATGAAAATAGATGTGCGCTTCGCAGCGTTGTTTCATATAGCTGCCTCAAAAAAGGGACGATAAGCGGTGTACAGAACAAGTTATTCTATGGAACGTTACAGTTAAGTTAACAAAATGATGCACTTGCACCGCGTAATCGTCTAACCTATCATAGAGAGACATAGATACACATCACCCACTACAACAAATTCCGACCGGTTCATCGGTTGATGGAATAGCTAAAGTTTTGTTGACCCAACGCTGTTTTGATGAAGCTTACTAAAGGCGCTTCAGCGCACTTTTTCGAGCCGGCAAACACCGCTGAGTTACGATATCATCGGAAGGAGATAAAATGGCACGAAGTACATGACAGTTGTGAGCTCGTTCCCCGAGACCAACGTTTTCGCGTATTAAGACCATCCTCGGAAAAGGAATAACCGTGAGGTGAAAGTACACAGTGCTGAAGGCGAATAAGGAGAAAAGCGTAATTCAGTTATAATAATAATAATAACAATGATAATAATAATGATATAAATCTGTGTGGAGAGCAACGTTAAGGAGGAAATTTACGTGAACATATCTTCAGCAGTAGATCTGAGGAGCGTATTGACCAACACTCACCATGCTACTCAGAGAAGGTTACCACGTTATCCGGGGATATCACATTTATTGCGTATTATAAGCGCTAGGGTATTTGCCTCAATTGATGTGGTAACTCGTCCCATTCGCAACCTAGGAATGACTTTGATGTTAGCTGACCCCATGTAGTTCGAGGAATGATTTCGTTTCAATTCCGCCTGCCCTCGTATGCATCCTAAAGGTCTCAATAAAGCGCTCCGACTCATCCCGGGCGAAAGAGAAAAATAATACAGTTCCCCGTATTCTTAGTTACGCTAGTTGGCACACATTCCATCCAATGACTCTGTAGATATATATTTGACGGCCTGGTGTCCTATACCGTATTCCGGCTTCAGACCTGCACACGGCGTTCTAACAGTGACCTCATTTGTGCTACGTGAAGCGATGATAGCACATTCTATTTCTTTCAAACAGACAATTTTGTGCAGCATACGAAGCATGCTTTCTTTTATCCACCTCCAAACACATGCGGACAATTGCTGCGAGCACTCCTGAGTTCTGAACTGCTCCTGATCTCCTCAGCGCACACTCCTGTACTTTATCGAGGAATCTGGCCAACATCCGTCGACTTCTAGAAAGGACCTGTCCGCAGTTATTCAAATTGAGAGGAACTTGTCACTCGACTGACTCGCACTAAGTGATCCCGGATAAAGCTTTCTGGCAAATTTCACGTCACCGGCAATGATGCAGCCAGGACACTTTGATTCTTTGCTGGGGACATCAAGGAACAATGAACAAAATAGTGGATGTGGTAGTGATCACTGCGATATTCCACTAACATTGTTTGTTTCCGCCGACCTTTGAGATGGTATCGCAACGTGAAAACTACAGTTCTCAGGAAACACTCCAGTCATACCAACACTGTTGGAGGCAGACCAAGAAACTCCAGTTTGAGGATCGGTAACTGTTGGTTTACACGGTCAAACACTTTCCTAGCACCTCAGTAGCAGCTCACTCCCCCGCTCTCATTCAACCTTTCTCTGTACTCACTGAAGAAAGTAGCCGGCAATTAGCTGGAACTACATCTTCTCATGTGAACTCTCCTCTGCCTGCATCGTACCTGCTAGACGTTACGTGTTATGGATGATTTGCCATAGTTTGCCGTCACGGAGATCAGTCGCGATTAGATGAATGTGACTACTTACCCTCGGTTTCAGTTTTTCGTGCAGCTTCCCGGAATCCGGTGAGTTCAAAATATTGTCCCCACCGCCGGTGGCGTGAGGTAGGCATTATGTTTGCCACATGACGAAAAACAGATGCCCGTGAAAGCGTTTTCTAGACAAGCGCACCCCGATTGATGACTCCCTCCTCGAGAAGACGCAGGGAACACCGCTGGTACATTGACCAGAACTTCTGACCAAATGGCTTTCTGGCTCAACCTGATTACAAACGATGGGCGATGAATCGATTTAAACTAAACAGAAAATATGTCGAAGTAGTACCACACAATTACACAAAAGAATTACCTGTGGGAGGGAAAATGATCCTACCGGTCTCATTAGTAAGTCGCAGTAAGTGTCAGGCAGCTTCTGTGGGTCAAGCGTTAACCAGAAATGTTATACAATATGTCAACCAGAATAGAGGCCGAATATTCTGTAGACGACGCAAAATTCCGGCACTAGCACTATTAAAGAAATCCACACGAAAGAATAGCCTGGTAGGTTACACAGCTACTACCGACTGTTGATCGAACCCGTGGTTTGTGATTTTATTAGCTGGTGAGAAAATTGCATGTCATGCAAACAAACAGTCAGATGGCATGTATCATGTGAATTTTCTAAATAACCCGAGCACATCATATTACTATTTGTTTTGATGTTATTTTATGTGAACAAAGTAAGCTCGAGCTAGCTGTGAGAAATTGTTGCTCTCAAGTGAGGAAAACTGGACGTCTTTGGTCCAAACTGCAAGGTTTGCCAACCAAACGAACAAAACTGAACCGAACAAATCCCCCTGAGTTGGAGGCGATAAGGCATTTTTGTCGCTGTTGCCTGCAGCATGACAAACCGATATAGGATTGAGGCCATTCCGTTTTCTGGCTTAGGAACTTGTGCTTATGACTTGCTGGGCCACTGGTCCATGCCTGCTGCCTTTTGTCAAACCATCAGACGTCGTGGTCCATTTACTCGCAGTTAGGTTGTGACCTGGCGCTTCCACTTTGTTGTACGCGACTTTCAATGACGTGGGCATGTAGATGGAATCGTGGGTGCGTTCTTCCTAGTCTTCACATTCGTTAATGGCTATAATATTCATTTGTCACTAGATACGCACTTTCGGACAACCATCCTAACAAGACAAGCATAAGGTGGTCCTTTGACGCTGACTACGGGGCGCCAATTACATTACTGTTCTGTAAGGATGGGACGGTGTAGCGCAGCACTTTGTTGTGTGGTTGGCTCTATTCTGGTGTCCAGATGAATGAGCCATTTGTATGAAGTACTGGGCTATTGCACCCAATTAAATATTCCAATTTATTTTACCGGCCGCAAGGTATCCGGCTGGGGGTGAAATATCATGGTAAGGGTCGTGCGTTATCAATGACTATTGGACCGACGGATTGATAAGACGTCGGATTTATCAGGGCAGATTCGCGAAGCGGTTGGCTAGTGAGGTTGACAGTAATCCCAGTGAAACAAACAATATAGTACTTAGCAGTAGGTAGGAACCCTCGTCCCATTCAGCATTTTCCGACTCCTTGCATTCACCACGAGTCCAACAAGTGTTCAGATGCTCACGAACGTACTAAGCAAAGGGATGAAAATTGCCATGACAGCTTCAGCAAATTCAATAATAAGCAAAAGTTTGTAACAGATCATTCCTGTTGGAAAAGACCGAAGAAATGACTCCGATAACATAACAGTGTTCCAGTTGGCCGAAGAACCCGACGCTAGGAGAAATGGTTTAGTTCATCCCCGCTAAATATCTCTTGTCGGCAGTCGCTGATACCAAAATAAATCGACTGAAGTTGGTATTTTGACATTTTAACGATTGTGGGCGAGCTGAGTAAATGGGCAGGAGAATTTGCATTCGACCTGGTATGACTAAGGCCGTCGTCCAACGCACCCCAGGCAGTCCTAGCGTACAGTTGGATGATCTTGCGTCCCTCAAAAGGTGTGAGTTTTAGTGCATATTCCAAATACTTAACTTTTAGTGGTTAGGAACGAGTCATTGCACCACCTAAATAAACGCAAGTGTATCTCACCAGGCTAACAGCGACGAAAAAATCAACGAACACAAAGGAGTTACGGAGTTCAAGCAGGTTACGATAATCAAATAATCCGACCCACAGGAGGTGTTCACAGATGTTCAGGATGACCGCCACAATGTTCCAAATTACAAGCAGCCGCAAGGCGAGCATATTGCGGAGTTGCCGTTCACCGCTGGAGCACGGTCAAAGCTACGACAATGTTCTGGGCACGGCAGAAACGAAAGACTGTCCGAAAGGACTGTGTACCATCGCCGATCAGCCGCGCAGAGGTAACACCAGACAGGTGTGCACACATTTTTTTGTAGCTTAATATCATTTTGATCAGTTCTGGCAACACGAAGTGTTTCAGAAGTGGTCTTGTGCAAACGCGAACCGCCGTTCGTCAAGAAAAGTAGGCAAACTCTATAAACCCACGTCAGTAAAATTAGGCACTACTCACTGGTAGAAAACAACTTGGCTTGGTCTGAGTCTTGGTTGTGCTCCTATGGGGTTTCCTATCTTGGGAATATTTTTGTTGACGTGAGGCTACATCCGTTAGCCTATCAAAATTATCTGATTGTAAACGTGTAATGACGTAAATGTGAAACAGACGTCAACGTATCCTGCATCCAACACGGGACCCTGCATCTCTTGACCACCATTTCACGACCATTTTCTATCATCACAGTTGTCATCTTGAAACACCCTCCCCTCCTACTCCATTGCAATTCCTTCTCGGTTGTGATCTATGCCATCTGGGGTTTTTATGAGCTCCGGTTACCTAGGGCTACTCTCAGTCACTTGTCTGGTTCCTCCCATTTCCTTCATGTTCGTGTGCATTAATAAAGTGGTGTGTAGTGTACATACACTGTCGTTGTTACCGTCTGTTAACCGTTCTTTGAGAGTCATAACCAGAAGTTTGAAAGTTACTCAAAAGACGGTCTGAGTGAAAAATGCTTACCAGTTTGCTTCCTTGAGGCTACACGCGACGTACAGGTTCTGCTTGCATGTTAATTTTTAACGAAATCACGACGCTCTTGCACATCCGTAACAGCATATCACTAATATTGAAGAACAGCTGAGCAGTAAAATTATGGTTGAAAACCAAATTGTACACCTTTGATTAAGATTGGTTTGTCCGATGAATTCTCTGGCCCTTTCTTGTTCTTGATCAGTTTGTCCTTTTCGTTTTTTTCCGCTGTTGAACCTTTTCTACGGCAATCGTCTAAAACACTTCAGGACTCCGATGTCTCATCGTGATTCCCAAAAAGCATCACGAATGTTTGCTAAATTTTCAATTTTTTGGTGATTGCGGACGCGAGGGGTGGTATTGCTAAGGAGGAGCAACCGATTACCCTTCGTCGACTGACACTTGCAGCCACATTGTTCATCGTTACATTCCCAGTGGGGCCGCAGGCCAATTTACCACTTAGTTTAAAAACGTGGAATAAAAATAATCTGAGTAGAACGGAAAATTCGCCGTCCCTCAGTCCTACGCACAGCAGCTAAACTTCATCAACACTCGCATCAGAAAATGGATAAGAAGGCACAGAAACCTTGATACCACTCACAGCATGTTGACACCTCAAACCGCCGAGGTCTGGGCGACAAGCACCTCTCTCTTCCTTCAACCAAACGCTTTGGAAAATCAGATCAATCACCGAAATGGCAATGGCTCTTGAATGTCCGCAACACAGCAGAAACAGTTCAGCGACAGCTGAATGAAATTATTACCTTATATTTCACCCACTCTTGCGGGTGACGCATTGTAAGATTTCAGAACTTGCATGTTCGCCTTTGCCAGACGTTGATGTTTTCAATGCCATACAGTAATATTCAGCGGATTATCATTAAAACTAGTCAATTCCCTGTCGATCGCCTTTGTTATACCTAAAGGTGGGAAACAAAAATTGACAGTCCTTCTGTGAACGAACTGTTCCACTAGGGTGTTTGCATACATCTTATCAGCTTGTTATCAAGGAAACCAATGAAACCTGCGGAGCTTTCAACGAATGGCAAGGACGGATGCCTGAGTTATGGTAATTCGGCTAACATGCCATTCAAATGTGGTAGTGGGAGTGACCCTGGTCAGACCAACGTCTGCTTCCACTGCGAACTCGGACATAACGACAGGCATTCCGGATATAATGTGTTGAAATATGGCAAAGGAGTACATTTTATGCTTTCCTCAAAGGTCCGTATGGACACCGATATCGTCTTCTTGTATGCCCGAAAGCCGACCCTGGAAATTTTCATGCCTGGGTAACATTCCGAAAGTACCCAAAAATCAATCGCTTTTCAAATAGCAGTCACCAATTATCTGACGTCCTTCTGCCCAGGACAGCTCGCTGGATTGTGGATCAAATGATCCTCACTCCAGACCACAAAATATAACGGGGCTTGGTATCGCAGGACGTGTGCCAAAGGTATTACTTTCAAGCTGAGCCAAGTTAAGCATCTCAAATGCTGGAAGATAATAAGTGCAATTCAAGCGTGGCAATCACAATAACACCTAGAAGAAAAACAGCACCGTGTTCATTACTCTACAACATGATATACTGCGTGTGCATGGTGTGTTACAAATATGTTCATCTTTCTGAAGTAAAAGCCATACTTTTACCTGATTTCAATTAGGATCCACATTAATGCCGCCCACATAGTTGGGATAACTTAAGTGGTCAGCTGAGATGACAGTGTAGTGATCAAAAAGTCTTTGACTACCCTAAGTGAATGC
>QNGE01003581.1:34105-63842 GCA_008508345.1 Paragonimus westermani
GAAAACGCTCGCCATATACCTGTACGGCCAGGTTAGGTAGGTCCAGGATTTATTGCATGGTTATCAAATAGTTACTGTCCAGAACGACATGAAACGGTAACTTCGGAACAACCAAAACTTCATTCTACACGTCTACTTTCTTATCTGCACTGTTCCGCGAACACGCCAATATATGTAACGGTTGTCCATTCACGGCTAGATCCTGGCTGACGGGCCCCGCTATTGCATCAAACTGACAGGCGGTGTGTGTCTCATTATCAAGCAGGCTGCATACGGACCCGGAATCTAACAGATATTCAAGGTCACGACCGCCAACTTTTGCTTTTAGAACAAGGCATAATGCAACATCTTTATCCTCACATTTGAAAACAAAAGGGATACGCGATTGGCATACAGGAGACTTTCTGGCATGTGTGCGCTTCCGGTCGGATAGAGGGCACCCACGCGCCAGGTGTCCATGCCGGCCACAGGTAAAACATCTCTGCCAGTCAAGCGCTTTCACTTTCGGAAGGCATTGTGTACAATGTCCGCCTCTTGTGTAAGCGCTTCTGTGGACTATCTGACGCTTGAATCGGTCAACGGGGGTGCTCTGAGTCACACAAGCAAAATTTTCATCCCCGGAATCAACATGTTTCACTTGGTCTAACAGCTCAGCCAGCTTCTCAGCCTTAGTCAAAGTTTTGGGAGAGCCCATGAGAAATTCGCGCTGACATTGCGGCTGAAGAATTCCCTCTAAAAACCTCTCTAAAATGCGGCCTCCTTTCTGCTCTTGTGTCTCTTCCACAAATGCCATCCTCGCGAGTCTCCTCAACTGTTGCATATAATCCATCAATCTTTCCGTGCTAAGCTGGCGTCTCTCATGAAATTTCTTCCGATATTCAACCGCAGGGCGCAGACCTGCGATCCTTCGTCGCAGAAAGTGAAATAGGTCCTCAAGATTCTCCGGAATATCAAAGTCAACGATTTTGCCGTAAGCCTCACGAGAAATCAAAGTCAATACGATGTCCACCTGATGGTATCGGTTAAAATGCCGCAAGTAGCGGCGCACCTGGGCATCCCAAATATGAAAGTCCTCTTCAATCGTGTATTTCTCTGGTGCTGGGAGTCCATGCTGCTGTCGCGCACGAAATGCATGTCCGCCGTCCGAAACAGTCTTTTAGCCGCTCTAACAAGTCTAGGCATCTGTTCGGTATCTGATGAACTGAGCATTATCCGGAAATGGGTCCCACCGTGGGTGCCAAAATTGTAATATTCCAATTGGGTCAATCACAGGTTACAGTGCACACAGTGTCTGACGTTCGCAATCGAGCACAAATAGGTCTACTTCACAGAATAGGAAAAACCACGAATCAAAAAGAAACGTGTATTAATGCAACTCAGATACCGAGAGAGTTCAATCAGCAACGTGTCCTCGTGCATATATATATACAGGGCCCCACGGTCCGGGAGTTCCCACCAATCAGACGTGGTCTCACGCTCACTGACCGCCGACTTCGGGTTCTGGTTGGTCACCTTCCTCAGCCCGTTGCACGGACGCGGCCAACCCACGTGTTCGAGGACCTAAAAGGAAGCGGAAGGGAGTATGTGTGGCAAAACAAATTGGCGGCGCACTACATGCTAGTACACTACGCATATTTGTTTTGGTACACAGGTGGCTCGCACAACTCAAACCGGGAACGAGCTCTGACTCACCATTTGTCATAGCAAAGTATTATCCGTCAAAACCTTACTGAGATCAACAGCGCCCACTTTCCTGTTTTGTTTCCTAATAAAATATACCCGCGGCGAACAGGGGAGTTTTTGGTTTGGGGAATTCGTTGAGGATAAACCATGGCTATCGACGAGAATACCTGAACAAGATGACTTCATCAATATAAGGCTGCATGTGAACGCTGATGAACTGTTCACTTCACCTTCCGCGGAATGGTTATTCAGTACATTCATCACTGTATTCACTTCCTTCCATGGGCTCATCCTCGTATATCCGTGGTGTCTCCACGATTTTCAATACATCTATGGGAGACCTGAGCAGTAATTCGTTGAACTCACAAAGCGTTACGTTGGTTGCAATCAGTGGCGAATTTGCTTCATAGAGCACCTCCGAGGCGATTGTTGTTGCTGCTATCCTCACTTTTCTGACAGCGGCTATTGAATTGTATGATAAATAGCCCTGGTGTTTAAAAGTACATTTCCCTTTCATCCGTGTGTTTGTCATTTGTACTGCGGTCTTTCATGAAACCTTACTCACGGGTAACAATGCAGGTTCTAAAGGGGATTGGCATAGTAAGAGTTGATTTGAAACCTGCTTACAGAAATTCAAAAATTCATGCGTAAATGCTAAATGCCAGTTCACCTAAAATTGAGTGACCTCGTTTCGAAATACGACCTTACGAATGTACCCCGTCAGTACAACGAGTCGTCGGATTAATACTACTAGTAATAGGTATGTCCAACTTGAGATCATGCTTGGGACATCCTCTATTCACCGGTTTGAGCAAACAACGTATACTCGAGCGGGGGAGAACTGCGGGACTCTTCCATAAGGCGCTCAGCAGTTGCGTACGCTAAATCGCAATACAAATGGCTGCATACACCCAAGTGCGCGTTTCGTGCACTAGTTGTTTTCCTTGAGAGTGGACCCATGTTACTCATCAAGTAAACCTGCTGCTTACATTAGAAGGAAAATATGTGTAGTTTACCAGCACAACAGTAACAAATAGTGACCACTTTCCAGTCAGGAGGCCGACATCCCAGGCTATTGCATCCTGCGCACCGCCGGAGTCGGCGGATGAGGAGGAGAAGTGACGATCCACCTCTCTAATGATGTCAGAACCTCAGAGACACAAGACCTTACTCGCTGGTGCTACAAGTCCCTATGGGTAAAAGTAGCTACTTGTCGCCTAGTTAATGTGACCATTAGCATGGTGTACAAACCATCCTCGGCGACAGCAGGATGGTTCCACAAACTGCACACAGCTATCCAACAGACAATTTTACTCATAACATTGGAATGTTAATAACTGGGCGTTTCAACCCCCCGAATATTTACTTTGCAAAAGGAGCAGCTTTGAGCACAGAAGGTGTGGAGTTCTGTAACTTCACGCTGGAGATCGCCCTTATGAGAAACGTGCAGTAATACACTCACCACATAGAGCGGCGTGGCTTAACTTACTTGGATTTACTCCTCACTACCGAAGGATGCATGGCGGTCACTGTTGAGATCGCCGCTCGTCCGGTCACTAAAGACCAAGCAGTTTTACGCGTCAAAGTAGTCCGTGAAGTTTTGATTAGTCGGCAGCTCAAACCACGCAATAGAGAATTTCTCCAAACCGACACTAAGTTGTCTCAAAGGCGTTCACAGAAAGCGTTATGATTTGCGACCGAAACATCGGTCAATCCTTGAGAAGTTCCGGCTATGCTACTAACAGGTTAGGCGAAGTTATTACGGAAGCCGTAACTGTCTTTACCCCAGAATTAACAGTATCAGCTTCCTAGTGGAATACTGCGCGAAACCCTTCGTACAGGAGAAGGAACCTCTGTGGAATTGCCTTAATTTTGGCGCTGAAGACGCAAATTATGTGTGAAGATCCTGGAAACGAGCGCATAATAATGAAAATAGCAGACCCCGGCAGCCACCATCCTACCATCGAGGGAGCCGGTGTTAACTACCCCAAGCGGTTCACCGGATAATTCGCGCCCGTTACGCAATCTTGATCGATCGCATCACCAAAAGTAGGCCCCTCTGGTTTGTCAGCCGGCACCCAGAAGACAGACGAGGTACTCCTCTCCCAATATGCAGCCGCCTTTGGTGACCAGGGGGAGCGAAGGACAACCGGCTAGTCTGAGTCACACCAGCAAAGTCAAAATGTCCACTGATTCTTCTGAGCTGAAGCCATCAATTCTAAATGTTTTACTCCCTATCCTACTTAGGCGTGTGTTGTCGCAACAGCTGCCCCATTTTTTGGCGCTGTTTTGACACTTACATACCTCAGGTTAACTTCCCAGCGTTTTGAAGCACGGTTCCAGCTCGATTATCTACAAAAATGACAACAAGATCGCTGCAGGTTACTTCTGTTCAGTACCACCGCCCCCGCATTTTGCCAAGGCACTGGAAAGCACAAAGGACAATAAACTATGGGAGCGATTCCAATTCACTAACAGATCATCAACAGGGAATCTTAACCTGGTATTCGTGCACTACTAACCTGCTAGCGGCCATAGATTAGTCGATCACGGCCGCGAAAAAGAGACAGCTAGTTGGTGTTTTTCAAAGAATTTACTAAGAACTTCGATAGAGTAATTCACCGTGTCCTGCCTAGTAATGTACCAGCTATGGGTCTTGACAGCTACCTATGTAAATAGACCCAACACTACCTATCAGACAAGGCGTATTCAGCGGGGACCAATGGCATGTTGTCTGCAGCTTTTTGGGCCTACAACGGTGTCTCGCAGGGGTTCAAATTGCGGCCTTTGTTGTTTCCAATATTAGCGAACAATTTGCCAGCTGTTAGCCAACCCCCTATTTGTGCATACGGAAGATACTGAGGTGTGGCGTACTCTGCAGTTCCCGAAGACTCTGCTCATCTGCAGCGGGATCTCGACACAGTTCATGATGGACGGTGAATAACAATCTCATGTTCAACACTTGTAACCCGAAAACCACACATAAGTAGCATGAGAGTAGGAAAATCTGCCGGATTGGTAAGTGACGGCCTACGCTGCTTTCAAGGAGGAATACTTTGGGATTCTACTTTTGGAGAGCCAACGTTTTAGTGCCAACACGCTTACACTGGTAAGGACATCTAATTGCCGTTTAGCAACGCTAAGTGGGCTAAAAAGGAGGTGTTCGGAGGAATATTTCGCGGGTGTGTGGTACTGTGGTAGGACCGCTGTTAGAGATAGACATACGGGCATTAGTACGCGCATTACGTAGTTGAAAGAAGTTGTAGCCCTCTTTGTGTTGCAACTCCCTTTTCCCCCCTGATAGACCAAATGGCAACCTTTCAGTATTGTCAACTGTTCTTCTCATTCCATATACCGGCCGTATGGAGATAATCGACATCCAAATTTGGCAGTAATCTTACACTAGAAAAAGTCGGTAATCAACCACTTTTCGCGCTATTTGATAACCATAATGCTATAAACCTCACATGAAAGTTTATGTCTGAATATCACATGTTCCATTGTTCGTCATAGATGACACTCAGTTCCACGTTCTCCCGTTTATCGCGTGATTTCGCTTTCCATTCTTGGTTTCACTGTTATATCCCATGCAAAAAACATTCCACCCCACCCAGACTCTCAAACTTCTGTAATAATTGAGTATATCGTGAGATCCTCAAAATTCCTCGAAATTTGAGCGAAGACTGATGTCCGGCCCAGAGGTACATCCGTTCTCCGGCAAAAGTATTTGAGTTCCCATCTCCCCCCATCATTACAAAATTTTCTGCACATTTTCCCGGGACTATCTGCATGGGATAATTGTGAAATTCTTTGACAGTACATCTCCTCCCTCCTCACAGAACCTATTTCCTGGCACGACCTCCAGCATTAGGCCAGTGATCACCTTGTGAAGTCCCAATAGGTGTAACAACTCAACTATATTTTCTAATTTCGAGGTCTCAAGTACCATCGTCTCAGAAGCATGTATCCCAAATTTTTCTCCGTAAAGTTGAATTTTTCTCTCATATAATGTCTTTTTTGTTGCTCCATTCACATAGCTGACTCACTGTACAATTTACAATTGTGGTGTTCGAACGTGTATATGGCTTTAATATCGGGAGATGGACCACGCTCTCCCGAACGTGTTTCTCACAACTGAGTCGAGAAATATACGACCATTATTATTATGTGCAACGACGTGTGTTGAAGACGGTTGTGGGTTTTCACTCCTACGCTTATACAGTCCGACTAGGGCTATTGACCTCTTCCCACTGGTCTACAGAAGGCTGGGAAGAGACAGTATGGGCCGCTTCCAAATCGTCACCATGAAGGACCACTCTAAATGGAACATCCTTGAGTTGTCAATGGCCACCAGCCTACGGGGATGCACACCCAAGCTATACATGAAACTCAGCCACCAACACTGCAAACGGCACTATTTTGCAATCCAAGTTTGCCCTCATTGGAACACACTTTCGTTGGAATTCGTGAGTGTTACTATTCTCTGGATTTTCAAGAAGCCTCTTAGTGAATGGCTACCAAAAAGATAACCATTACGGAAGGCGTAGTTCTGCTGTAACTCAGTTAGCCGTCGCGTGATTTCGTCGTTTGAGCTCTTGACCATGTATATTTTGCATGTGAATTGCTTAGTATCTAGCTGATGTTTGCCAGTTTTCACCGCGGTTGTAGATACTGGTCATGGCTCATCCTCCACAGAAACTGTCCCTTGGTGCCCTTACTCCGTAGCACTTTATAGTTGGTGTAGCGGGAAGGATGTCGGACTGATGACTGCAATACTCGTTGTCCTCGCGCTTACTGCCAGTATTGAGGTTCATCGTACACAACTTCCGTTATTTCGAAAATCTTTTCTTTCGCAAAGGGCGGAAGTGTTCTTTCGAACGTTGGCTTTGGAACACTGAGGACAATGCCTCATCTAAGATGGAGAAAGTGCAAAATTGATCGCCGCCGTGCAAGGGGAGCCATCCAAGTTCTCTACCGTGTATGCACTCCGCGTGACTTTTTGGGTTACTAGCTTATGTTTGTTGGCTTTCTTATCAACCCAGATTTTTGTCCTGCCTCCGATCTTCAGATAAACTTTGTCTCAAAGTACTCCCAACCCGTTACACGTTACATCATTAGGACTCCCAGTTAGTGATGCGCACACACGTCCGTGTGTTAGTCCAAGCATGTTCACGTGTGCGCCGCTGATCTGGTTTTTTTTGTGAGCGCTTTCCACTCAACCCAGGGCAAGTGAGTGCGGTTGAATTGCGATGGATACTATACTCACTCACGACAGTTTCTTCTGTTCGTTAATTTTGCCGCTCAAACTTCACGTTTTACTTGTTGTTCTTGTTGTCTCCTCCTCCAAATCCGATCAGAAATGATTGCGGAACTATGTTCACATTCTCTTCCACACAATAACATGGTGTCTTCCGCCTGCTGTGCTGGAAAACTGACTGTTATATTCAAAACTTACCCATGTGACACATTCATCCATTTGGCGGTCCAGGTGACTAGAAAGTGGTTACCAAGTGTCCTCCAAGATGATAGTTGCCAAAGGATCGGAAAGTATCGAATAACACAGATCTATATCGAGGCAGTTTCAGGCACGGATGCCCCACGATTAATATGCTTTTCACCCTCAAGAGAAATCGGTGAAAAACAATGACACTCAAAAGACGGCTAGCCATCTTAACGTGCTACCGGGGCGGATATCACTGGAGTGGCCCAATCAACCGAATGGTGAAACGACCGAGAATCCGTCGACACCAATGAAAACGCGGTGACGACGACGGATGGATGCAGACGATGTGTGCACAAGCAAAACGGAGGGCGTATGGGTTAAGACAGAACGACTCGCGGGCATTTCGAGGTCTGTCTAGTTGTGAAGGTCATCACCACAATATTAGACGACACCAGAGGGTAGGTTTGGAAGATGTTGAATGAACAGTTCCATGCGGGGCGTAAGATGGCGAGGCGTCCAGCATTCGCGAGTAGGAAAACGGGCAAAGCCAAAAATTACACCATACAATTAATTCTCCAGCAAAAAAACCGTCAAAAATGGGAATAATAATAATGGTACATTCCCCAACACTACTGTGAGAAACACTCAGATAAGCATGATTAGTAGGCACATTTCAACGTGAACTACATACCGTACACTTAATTGTTGATTGTACAAAACACCAATCAGGGAAATAGAGTAATAAAACGGACAAAATAATAAAGGAACGCTTTAGTTTATGAAGAGGCAGATGGCTCACTTGCTTCTGAAACAATATTTCTCAAAATTTTCAATATTCCATAAAAAATGTTGAGTTGCTACATCAATTCTTGCTTCACAATGTTAACGTTGGCCTTATGTTCAAGGTCCTGCCAGGGAAAAAGATTTTTCAGAATGGAGAGGATGAATAGTCGTAGAATTTCGCCATCAGTTGATGTAGATGGCCTCGGAAAAATACATAGAAACTTTTGGGAAGATGAAGGAAGATAGGTGGGCATCAATTTTTCTGGATAGAGAGGTGGGTATCAATTTTTTCTGGACTGGACTCCGTTATTTCATCAAATCGATGGAATTTCACGAATTGTCCAACCCATACGGGATTTTGATTTTTCGGACGTTGTGGAATGTTGTCTAGCGTTAGAATTAATCGTGGAATCAAGAATGGAAGGCAAAATTACGTGATAAGCAGAAGAACGTAAAATGGTCATGTGAAGTATGACGAATAATGGAGTCTGACATTTTCTGACTAAACCTTTTATATAGAATTTACAATTTTGTGCTAGTTAATAAAATATATATCTCTAACAATTAATTTTTGTCGTATTACGCGAAAAGTGATCAATTCACAAATTATCCTAGTACATGACTACAGCCGAATTCCGTTGTCGATTTAGTATGTACGGCCGTTGTGTAGAATGGAAAGATGTTCAGTAACACGGAACGATTATGAGGTGGTCTGTAGAATAGGAAGAGGCACGTATTTATATATAATCATATGGGGCGAGCAGGTTAAGCTATATATACCCTCTAAACTGTTTTAACTTGCACAACTATCGCGTAGTGGTTGATGGCTATACACAGCTGATACTAGTTAGGTATTGAGTAAGAGTACCAGGATGGTTTGGTTACTACTAACTGGGATGTTTAAGATGCCGTATGTTGGCTGCCGTTTTGTCATGCAGCTGCGATTTTTCGACAGAGCTGTGTACAAGGTCTATCCCGCTGGAGAGATAATAAGTTTCGAAATGAGGAAGTTCTTCAATGGCTAAATTGATAGCTTTGATCAGTTCGAAGTGTGTGTGACGTTACATCATGTGATATAGATTCACCCTCCGTTATTATCGGACTAGATCAGATGTTTAGATACTATTAAGTCCGTTTTCGGGGATATCGTCTTCAGGCAGGCAGAGTTTGAAAATCAACATGACGTTTTTTAATGTCAGGAAAGTTTCTAAGCTCCGTTTGAATTGATGTATATTCTTACTGGTTCTAATTGCGTGTGGAAGTTTGTTCCAAATGTAGGTATATTTCACTGGGATAAAAGTTGAACGGAGTTTTTTATGGGATTTAAGAGTTGTCAACGTGAACTCTTTGGTCCAGTTGTTGTATTTTGTGCCATGTTGAAGGCGAATCGCGAGTTTGACAGTAAATTCATTGTTGTAAACCAGACTATACATGAGCACAAGGTTCAGCTTGAGACGCCGTAGCCAAACAGGATCCAGTTCAAGCGTCTGACAGCGTTCCCTGTAGTTCAAAGAAGACGGACAACCTACCAAACCTTTCGTAAATGCACGTTTGGGACTTCCCAGAGCTAACCTATCAGACTTGCGCGAGTGACTATATATGAACGGGACTATATATGAACGCACAGCTTATAAAGGTGCAGTCGAGCTGCAAGAAGGAAGAATGAGTGCTTAATGTATCCAATCGTTCGCCTAGTTTTAGCTTCTAGGGAAGATATATGTTCAGCAAAATTGAGTGATTTTGAACAAAGTAGACCTAGGTGGCGGACTGAGTTGGCAGTTGGAATAGCATGGCCATCCAGCTTTATAAAGTCCTCTGGTATATGACAACCGTGTGCGACAATGGTGAATTTATTGGCTGAGAATTTCATCAGCCAGGTTCGACATCAAAACATGACATGATGTCCTCCCGTATATTTCCTAAAAAAGAAATGAGATCGCCAGTAGGAAAAGTGTTGACAAGTGTGATGTCATCAGCAAGTAGGAATAGTTTGCCATGTTTAATAACTTTACATATATAATCTATAAACATAAGAAAGAGTATCTGTCCCAGGACACTTCCTTGAACCACTTGAGTCACGAAGACAGTGATGATGCGCGGAAACTGCTGTTTATCGTTATTGGCGGTCCAGTTGAACAGGCTGAAACTTCGGTACATATAAAGTTAACAAAACGGCGTATAAAAAGCAAACAAGTTTGAACTAGGAAGTATAAGCGTGAAATATGGGCATTACAATACTCCCCCAGAGTGTTTGTGGGTTGAAATTACGATGATGCATTAGCGGTAAAGCAAAAGAAACCAAGCACTCGATAATTGTACCACGCATCATGGCCTGTAAAATGTTTCTTCCAGCAAAATCCACCCTGTAAGTGCAATGCGTTGTTTAACTGCACAGGGGAGCTGGGGCATATCTGGATGTAATACTGTCGGTGACTGAGAGAGGCTGTTCTTCACCGGTATCAGATCAGATAGGGCGCATCATGCCATATGTGAACCGGTTTTGAAGGGTCAAACGGCGTGATTTCTCTCAGCTCGAGCCTCGTACTACTGAAATACTTGTCGTCAGTTTGAAGCAGCCGAGGTGTCGTGGCTGTAACGGATTTTTGATAACATCTTGACGCACGAATACATATTCATGTGTAGGCAAATCCGGAGCTTTCTGCTCTCGATGTTGGTGTTGACGTGTTGGTGTGGAACGAAGGCTGAAGTGCGTTGTCACAGGCGCCAAACCTAGTCATTGCTTTGCCCTGTATATGTGGGCGGTTGAATCAAGTCTGCTTGGTGGTGCAGACTGCTACGGTGAACTTATTCAGGAGTGGCACAACCAGTGTCCTCTCCAACCTTAGTCTGAGTCCCGAGAAAAATAGGTAGCAGACGCTTGCTCCGTTTTGTTGATTCTTACTGTGCGGCTATCAGGCCACGCAGTTGCTGGTGGAAGTTATTGATTAGAGCATCAGAAGAAAGATAGTATGCCTTTGTTTTAATTTCTGCTAACTGCTCGAAGATACGGAAAGCGGAAGTTCAAGGCTGAATGCCCTAAAGGGTGGTGACCATTAATGGCGGACTAAAATTGGCAATCCAGTGATCAAGGATTGTTTTGCAGCTGTCCCCGTTGAAACATTTCTAATAAATCTGGATGATGTGCCACTAGTGGAGCGATTCATTTCAGCCAGAACACATGCCCAATAGCGGGCCAGTAGGGTTAGGAAGAGCTTGTAAAAAGCGGTCGTCGGATCGGCGGGTTGCGCTAGGTCTGGTGATTGTAGGTCTGTGTGCTTCTCTGAAACTGGGCAATCTGTTGTTGACGCATGCCAAAAACTTTGCCCATAGAACGTTAAACAAAACAACTTACAATCAGTTCCGATGTACTGCGTTCTCTGGGGTGAAACGTACAGTATAAATGATGGAAAAACCTGCGTCGATGAGAAAGTGGGACAGAAGGTCTGAGTGTACCCGTTAAAACATCACACCAAATGCCACCAGCTTGTATCGGTTGGGTAACGGTAAACTATTCTAATGGTTTAAAAACGGAAACGTCCTTCACGTGTTCGCTGTACTTCTATTGATTGGCCATTTCAGCCATATCAGTGCATGGTGATGACTGGATCAACGTCGGGGCATGACAGTTCACTAGCAATCGCGTTAGTGTCACTGCTCAGATATCGAACATCCTCGCTGAACTGACTTCTGAGGGGGAGTGCTGGATAGGTTTGACGTGAAAAGCAAACGTTAGGGATATGTTATTTATCTACCGAACGAACTGTTGGCCTTCTTAAGGATCACGGAGGTGGCTCAACAACTAACCAGCAGTTGACGTCTGAAGACGCCGTAAGTTGACTGAGCCGGTCTAATCTTCTGAAAGAAAAAGGCTAGGCGTTGTTGTTCCCCATTTATAGACTGCGGGAATGGCGGCGTTGGATGCATCCGTGGTGAGGTGACGTGCGTTGGGATTGCAACTAATGAAGTTTATTTTGTTGGCTTAACACACCGCTTCCTTTGCCAATGAGTAGTCCACGTCGGCCTAAGGCGGGAGTTCAGTGGACTTACGTTTCGGATCGACCAGGTCGTCCGTAAGCTTTGGAATGTTCCCGCAATGAGAAGTAAAATGATGGTCGTAGCCGAGCGAGCCGAATGTTTGTCGAACTTGGGGCAATGTTGCAGACACCAGAAAGGCCGAAGTAAAATCAGATTTATCCGGCAGTGAGGTAATGCATGTGCGACCGGTACGACGCCCCAGAATGAACACTGAGCTAACTCTGACAGCACACTAACTGATGTTGACCTCAATGGCATATTGCGCGAAACGGCCAGAGACTGTTCCCAGATACGAAAGCTGTTCTCCTTTCGAGCGGCCAACTATTAGGAAGTCATCCATATGGACATACTCAGAAAGGAGCCTGTGTAGCACATAATCCATGTAGCGCCGAATTGTTCGAGCCACAATACGAAGCACATAGGGCACACCTGTGAGCTCGAGACGTCTGAAAGGTGTAATTCATACCTTCGGGATAGCCCTCCCTGAAACCGGGAGCGTACTAAGTCTAGTTTAGTGGGGAAAATGCCGGCAAGTCTTAAGAGGAAATTGGAGGTGTGCGTCCTAGGCTACCCATCCAAGATTGTGAGGCTGTCGAAGGCGCTGTGATCAGCTTGGTCGGTGCCATGTGTAATGGCATTGAAAGAGAGATGTTCGAAGGTCTTTTCACACCTCAGTTTGGCGGTCTTTGTTTTGCCTGGAGGCAGTCGACGTAAGAAGGAGAAAACCGCAGGAACGCCTGCTGTAATAATACGTTCCATAATGTGACAAACCCCCTAGATGCGAGCACACGGTCGAGTTAACAGTAGAACTCATTCGGCAGTGCTGAGAACGGTGGTGTTGGTGGGGGAGCGGGTTGGATGCCGACTAATGCAGTCGTGGATTGGACGCTCGTTGTTTTGCAGGCGTTAGTGTTTCTAATTAGCTTACGCTTCCTGATACTGACAGAAAAACTGAAATGTGTCGGGAAGCAGGCACCTGCGGGTGTCGTTTGAATGCCTGCAGCAGGAACATCCACCGGACACGCCGCCGGCAAAAAAAAGCAAGTGAGCATCGCCTGAAATTATTTGTGCGACTTGATTTGTGGCCTGTAAAGTGTACGGAACAGATTGGAGAATATTATCTTATTGCTACGGGATGTTGTTGAGTCCGGCTACGGTGTCTATAAGAAACCGCGAGCTGGGCAGTCTGTCCATGATATAAAATGTTGGATAAGTACTTCATGGATGAGGGAAAGACAGCGCAGCTACTGGTTGGCCTGCTGTGTGGCGGCAGTTTGTAGCGAACTTGGAACGTGTACATCTGAGTGAACTTCAGGTTAATTTAACAACTTTAATTAGTGGCACCTGTTACGAATTCCTGATAGAGGAAGGCAGGAACGAACACAAAGACCGCGAGCAGTACCTCGATCACAAACGAAACGAAACGATATCGCAAACGACATGGTAGTCAAAACGCAAGTACTCGAAACAAACAAGAAAAAGAAAAGATGAACTTCAAAGGGCTTTATTTACTGCTCAGCCCGAATGTAAAACAGTGGTTCACAGTTGCCCTATTTATAAGTTTCCGGCGGCCTTGGGCCTAGGCTACTCAGCGGACCGGTGAGAGGCAAGCGCGAAACTAGACTTCTCGTGAATACTGGTGGGCATTCAAATTCCGCATATAGAAAAATCCATTTCCTTTGGAGAATGTGACGATGTCTCGCAAAGATGTGCTTTCCCAGGGGCATCGTACACAACTTGACAAATTGTCTTATCCGCGACATCGCCCGCATTTCAACTAAACCTTACAAAACCACCTTGTGACCTGTCCTATATGGTCCAGCTGAGCCATTTTGTCAAGGTCCCTTATTGTCGCTGTCTACGATGGAGGAAACAATGGGGAAGCTAATCGTATGCATGGAAGGGTGGCCTTATGATGCACGTGACAGAAGTAGAATAGAAGGAATAGGGAGGAAGATTCAGGTAATATACAAACCCCAATGAATTTATAAACTTTTTCATTGGGCACAAGGTTGGTGCCTGTAAGAACAAAATGTGCGACTGAAGTTGGATATTTGTAACAACGATCGCCTTACTCTGGTTGTGTAATGCTATCACCGTCGATGTCCTCGAAATCCTGCACTCCCTGTGGCGTGTCTTACCATTGCCACCGTGCGAGTCCCTGCTATCTGGTGAATGTAGAATTACTGCAAACCACTAACGTCAGAGCTACTGTGTTGGTGTTGGTGTGCCAGCCTTACTCTCGACTATATAATGAAGCGACATCATCTCAAGCTGTGTGAGCTACATCCTGTATAATAACAGTGAACCTCGCCCAAACGTTCCGACGCCTGTTTGAACTCCGGAGGTCAACTGGAGTCTCTGATGAATTTCGTCTTGCTTGGAGGCTGGCGTGCAGTTGTGGTAAGGGTTTTCTTAGGCTCGCCACCCTAACACACTTGCCTGTTCGTGCGTGTTGTACAGTGGATAAAGGGTGGAAAAATTAATGGACTGAAACAAACTTCAGTACAAAATAACCGGCAAAGCTCAGTACTGGACTCATTAAAAATGAACAGTGTTGACGAAACGTTTAGGCATTGGCGCTGGAATTTAATCCACCGATGGACCATTTCATCTGGTTGCCAATCAACAGTGTTGTAAGGAGAACTAACATGAGCGCTTGGCGGAACTTTATTCCAAAGTGCTGTCTATTATTTTTCAAGCCAACCGAAAGCTTGTGGTACGATCCGATGCAGCAGTTGCGCGACGACAGTACAATGATCAGTACAGTGTATTTCAAATAATGTCATATTGCTGTGTATTTTTTATATGAACTGTTGAACCAGCTGAGTTTATTGAATGTTTGACGTTTGTTTTTTGCATTATTGTCAGCCAGTTGACACCCTCCTAGTAGTCACTTACGCCCTTCTCATTTATCCGTCTCCTCACACTCAAAATTGTCCAGCCGGAAACTGTGGACCTTCATTACGGAAGATGGCTTAACCATTCGAACCACGCGGGCAATAAATCGTTGCTTCCTCGAGCGTTAATCGTAGTGCATCACTAAATCTCGATATGTTTTACTTGCGGAAACTACTCCTGGTGCATGTTTTTCTCACTTCTCACTGCTGAGCCTTTCTCCATGTGTGCCCTGATTTCATTCTGCCCTTGACCGTATTCACGCGAACCGATAAACTCGGGGCCTATAAGTCTGCTGGATCCGATGTTGAGGTTTTACGTTATCTTCTGTTATTTAGTCTATAATTTCCTTGTACCTTAGCACTTTATCAATAGGAAATCCCCTCCCACGACCGAATCCACTGTCGTTGTTAGCAAATCCGCCTGCCAATTTTTGAATGGATCGACCTCAACACATGCGATGCACAAGTACGTCCTCCGGGACACCCATCGCCTGAATCTTACCTTAGGACAACCGCAACGTTAAGCGTGCCTGTTAAACATCCGTCTGCTGGGTATAGTCCGGTTCTATATCACCGATGGTTGATCGCTGACCTCCATGTGACTGGAGTTTATGCTGATGTCGGAACATCTTTAAACATCTCCGCCATATCCGCCTCGGTTCATTCCCTTCCTGTGCCTTTTTAACCCAAAGATTTTCCCAACTGCCAAAGACATACGTCTGAGAATGATTAATTATCGGTCGTTTCACATGACTGGTAGGAGTGGGGCTCCCAGAGCTGAGCAGGGACCGTGTTCATGGATGGTTGTAAGGTCGGTGACAGGGCCACCGGAGAAGACAAAGTGTGAATAGAAACTCCTTAACCTTGACCCAGCCAGAATTCGATGTTTACCTGGAGAACATTTGTTGGTGGACAACAGGCTACTTGAGAGAGAAGTGCGCCTAAAAAAAGGAGTTGACATTTATGAGGTCATAGCCAGAATTTTGCCAGTGGTTAAAGGAAAGGTTTGTGTTCAACAGTAATGTGGAGCCATCTGATAGGGCTGATGCAGGTGTTTTCACGTCTCATTCATCAAGTAGACCTCGTGTTCGTTGGTTTCAAGAGAATTCTCTAGAAGGAAACTGCGCAAGTCAGTCGTCAGTGTAGGTCTGCCAAAAGTCCACTTAGAACCCTCTGGATGGTCGCCCAGGAAATTTCACAATTTCACGCAAAATTTTGAGCTTGACTTGACTGAGAGATTGATGACGAGGCACAAAAGTTATCCTACTTGACTCATCCTTGTAAGGGTCGGGCTAAGGCAGCTACCGAACACTACGTGTTGCTGCCTAACAAAGCAGGATTCATTCAGGCGACCGAAATATTTGGGCGATGATTTGGAAGGCCGCATAAATTATTCAGGCTATCAGGCCATGCTGAACCGGTCCAAAGGAAAAGTGAATTCGATTTGTATCACCCCAAATTAATGGGGTAAACAGTAGAATAATGAAACTTGGAAGTGTCTTGATTGCTTGATTACTCGGGAAATGCCGATACGTCGTACACTGTGACTGTCGGAAGGCCACAGAATTTTATTACTTCCTACTGCACATCCGTCCGGAGGCGTTAAAGTATATCACGGTCGGAAAAATTATGAAAATCTAAACTCTGTTTTCATTTAATTATTCTGCTTTCCGGAGCGGTGTTTCCATCGCGTGCTAAAATGGTTCAGTTCGCTGGTCTATAAGTTGAATGGGGGCTTGTGTTCAGCTTCCACTATGCCAGCCATCTGCGTGCAAACGTTAGACTGCATGGGCCGCTGGACTCCCATACCCCGTTCCCCTTTCAGTTTTGCACGAGAACTTTACTCGTGTCCTTGCGATCTCCCAATATGCCCACCTTACAAACTTTTCTACACACAATGGAGAAGATGCGGGTGCAACTGCCAAACGATAGTGAGGTGACGGATGTTGTGACGGCAATATTCATTCAGTTGGCGGCGGACAAAAACGTAAGTTCGCACACGTAGGCGTGATACAAAACGATGATAACCCTAGAAACGTGGTGTCGGTGTGTGGGTTACCCGCAGTAATCCGCGGTGCGGTTGGAAGACGCACTCGCATACGACATTTCGCTAGGTATTGCGATTTCTTCGACAAGATCGTACTATATACCAGACTACATTTTCCAGCGCTCACATACGTACAAATCTACATTTTTGGTGGATCCTACAGGCATTTATTGTAGGGTACTACCGTTACCAGTTACAAGTGGTTTTTTTATTTTGCCCTGTCCTATACGCATGGCAAAGTATCTTAATCGTTTTTGTTACTATTTACGTCACACCACTGCCAATCAACTATCGCCTTTTCGGATTTATCGAGCTGTTGAGTTCTCCGAAGAAGGCGTGGAAATTGCGTCCAAATCACGGCTAAAGCACCTAGGACCCACACTTTATTCAGGATCAGCGTCCATGAAGCACCACAGGTTATCTTTGGATGATGTGGCAGCACCCACTGGTGCGAAGCTTTACACCTTTGGAATGCATCTTGCAACAATATGCGTTTTTCCATGTCTTTTCATTTTCCAGACAAATTCCACTGAGCACACAACTGCCGGCGAACCTTAGAATAGTTATCGGACGTACCATCGTCTGATGCCGCCGATGTGATAGATCATGGTGGTGATTGCACAGGGAAGGATGAATTTACCATGTGTAACACTTGAGGATAACCAGTCATCCGTTTGGATTTCACTTGTGATTCGGAAAAGAAACGGAAGCCGACGGTTTGTCCCGTCGACATCGATTACTCTCCACCTCCACCCCCGTTGAAGAATACGTCGCATTCAGTTGCATCTTCGAAACAGGGGTCGTTGGCAACACCGGAGTATTCGGCACCTTTTTCCAGCACTATTACTTCCCGGTACGTAAATGGTGACAATCACTGCTGACAGCGTTTAGCTCTACCGCCATTAGTTCGCCAGCGGCACATAAACTTGCAGCATGCACAACCAAAATCGTGAACGGAGCTGAGAGGCAGTAACTGTGTCTCCTCTCGAGACGATCGAGCAACCAGATCATTGCTCACAAGCGAGAGTGTTTGAGCGTTCAGATTTGATAATTCGGTCGTGCCTAATGTGAGGTAAATGGCACAGTGGTTAACGCGGTTGCCTCATGATTGGAATGGTCGGAGTTCAAATCCCGGCCGTGGCAAGGATATGCACTACTGACGAGCTCTAATGAGAGCGAAACTCGAGTCTGGTGCTTCTTTTCGAAAGAGGCTGGCTGCAAAGTCTATCTGAATGCAAAGGCTGCGACCAAATGTGAGTGATGGTCAACTTGATAACGAAGTAGAAGTATCAAAAAGTAAGTCGGTGTAAGAAAAACTTTCTTCACCACGTTCAATGAAAAACTTCATTCTGCAGAAACTCAGAATTCTTCAGGAACTGTACGTTGTACAGTTGTTAATACGTGCGTTGCGCTTCCAACATTTAACCGCTAGTGCATCAACAAGCCCGCTGTCCCCAGTGCGCTTCGTGAAGGAAACCATGGAGGACATGCAGCCGGTCAACATAAAGCAGGAGGAAGCTGCAGCAGGCAAGCGGCTGATATGTTCTATTTTCCGAAACCACAGTACCAAAGTAATATTTCTCACCGGTGTTGGTGGTACACCAATGGATGAATGTACTCGTAGTGTGATGGAAACATTGCCGACTGAAGACTTGGAGGAAACCCTTAACTGAAGGAGAGTTAGCAAACTTTTATCAACTGCCTCTTCACATTTGGCTGCAACTGTCATCGGTGTGTACACTTATAGCTAGTTATCATTTTCTGAATGCAGAATACTTTATGAAAGGGAGGTATCCCGACGTATCGCGAGCGGAATTCCAGGATCACGTTCCTAGGTGGATTCAGAAGGCCAGGTTTAGGACAAACAAGAAGGCTGTCAAGGCACTTACGGACATCGTCGCACTGTGATTACGAGATCGCAATATCGAACGTCTCGATAATAAAGCCATTGCAAATACTTCGTCTAATATGATAGTAACGTGACTGATGTGTTACCAATTATCCGGGTGAGTCGAATAATGAGCTACACGTAGTGTGCGAGGATAGGTTTCCGGTCAAAACATTTAAGCTCAGTAAGCAAACAGAGCTTCCGCGGTATGTGATAATGTCACCTAGAGAGGCTGTGCGCAATTTTGTGCCCCACCATCCCTGAGTGTTCGAAAAGTGTCTCCTTAGAGCACTCAGGAGAAGTTCGTAAAACAAGGGTTATATTGCAAGCTGTCCAGAGGCACGCGGTGGAAACATTTCGTGGGTGAAGTGCAAAACCCTATAGTGAGCGGCTTCATGTATTAAACCTTTTTGCCCCGGAACATTGCAGTAAGAGAAGTTATCTAATGTATCACCCGACCAAAATCTAGTTAGTGCGCACGGACCGAATTTGAAGTGACCGCCAAGTCAACGCCGTGCACGGGGATCCCGAACCAACGGACAGTCAGACAAACAAGGAAGGCACTTGTACTCGAACCATCGCCGCGTGTTGCGTAATAAATCTTCATTCATAACCTCTTCCCGCTCCTCTGGTTGTATGTTACACCTGAAACTGGCGCTAATGCTTTTCAGGATATCAAAACTTCTGTTGAGATCCTTGCTGATTGGAGAGGCATTCCTGAAAGTCAACAGTGAGTACGGCAGACCAGCTCAGGTAGAGATTCTCGGCAAGTGTCTGCAAAGGCGGGAACACCCCGTCAGAATTTATCGTGAGTACCGCGACAGCAATTGCATCCGAAGTTCGTCTGAGTCCCTAATCCAGCGCAAAGTCCGTCCCAAGTAACAAAATGACGTGAGGCCCGCGCGAGGAAAGCACTTCAAGCGCTTCCAAATTCGGCAATTTTAACAAAATCAATTCTGTCATCCGCTTCCAACAATTCCGGAGCCTACCAAATACCTTAACGGATTTTTGAAAGAAATCCACGAATATAAATGCACAATTGTCTTTTTATACTATTAGGCAAGTCCAAGCATTCCGCTAGAAATTGTCCACCATAACAGTCAAATCCCATTTACTAGCCAACCGATTTCTTCCATATGGCCTACAAGGAACCGAAGTAGAATAAGGAACAGAAAGTAAGATCAGATAGTAGAAAAAGTTGCAGGAGTATGTAAGAAAAAGCCTATCTGCGTAACAACACGAGATGGGGCAAAAGTGAGGCATGACAACATTGAAACACTCTTTCTACGTTTTGCAATATTACTATAGAATCGTGCTAATTTATATCGGATGACTCGATTGTGCTATCCTGAACCTGTGTAAAATTCGAAATTGAATCCTAATGCTACAAGCGTTATAGATGTGCTTGAAATTTCATGTGTCCGTAAATAGCTGAGATGAAGCGAGGGTAAAATAACACTCGGAAAACACTCCTCCTAGGATTTACATCAGGATGTACGATACAGGTTAATCGCGTTCATACTATGAAGTAAAAACGAACACGTTCAATTTTCGCCACACCTACCCCACGCGGCGCGACAGCGCAACCATCAGTGAATGTCTAAACTTACGACTGCTTTCGAACAAATGTCAATAGATTGGATGGAAATAATGATCTATTGTTCAAAGTAAGATTAACTGACTTTTGCTCACACCATAATGGATTAGTGAGATTATTACTTTTCACATTTTACTCATCGCCCGCCGAAACCCGCTGGATACCGCCATATTTCAGCGAGTAGTAGGCTACATAGAGTGCCCTAAACTATTCTCTTGTGCAGGGTCACGTGTTTTTGTTGGTCTGTCAAATTCGGTTGGTTGTACCCGATTCGGATTAGCCTGTCACAGTGACCAATGCCGAAGGACGCCTGCGCTCAACCACCACCGCAAGCGGAGTGCGCCGCACCACTCGCGGTTTCAGCCACACATCACTTATTCGGTGTAAACCCGAAGGAATAAGACCGGTGAGTCAGCGAGTGGAGCCCTTCTGTCCAGCCGGCCAACACCGGCTAGCCAGTTGATTGGTTAAAGGGAAAAGGAAACTTTTAGCTCTCGGAAATAAACAGAGAGGGACCTCAATGATGAGCTCCAACTTGAGAAGAGAGATATTCGAAGTGTAGTGCAAAAAGCATTACAGAATAGGAGTGCAAGTTAGTGCATCCTAGAAAAGATGAGAATGAAAAACAGAATTTATATTGAACTACGAGAGGTCAGACAGATCATTCATCGTACGATACACCAACAAAGCTGGAGAAGAGAATGGATAGAAGACCGCAGACACCCATGTTTACGAATAAAGGAGCGGATTAGTTGCCATAAAAACATGGTCTTGGCCAATTCACTCATCAACAGAAATGGAGTGGACGTACTACTATGACTTCCCTGACCTGAACCTAACGTACTCGTCGTCTCTTCGCCGACGGTATACTATGAGAAGGTTGGTGGCTTACTGATTCCAAACAGCAGACGCATTCGCGGCCGCTCAAATCGAAACGCCATATAGCCATATAACTACTATTTATGGCACCGATGGTTCCTTTGCAAACCACGTGCTTTTGCTCTCGGCCGTGCTATGGTTCCTCGTGGAGGTTGCAGACACCCGTCCGAATCGCACTACTTCATATCGCCCGGTTCAACGCCAAGTACTCCCAAAATCCGAAATCAATTTTAAAACAAAAAGATTTACCTGTGCAACACGCCGATATCTCCGTTTTGGACCACCAGGATTTCGCTTACCAGATGTCACTTGTTCACACAACAGCAGCTAAGCTAACGCAAGCTCCCCTGATTCACTGTCCATGTTTCACTGCAGTGCAGCAGTATAGACAGCACTACTGAGTGGTAGACAATGAACATAACGCTCGCTTCCAGGCCGTGGTTCTCCCAGACACATACTCGAAGACGTTCTAAGCAGCGATAGCCTTCGCCAAAACGAATTATCAACTCGCGGTCCACGAAAAATCACTACACAACTTGCCATCCAAGTATCAAACGTTCTGGCATATAACGACAACGTCTCCATTTATGCGAACTTGGAGTGAGGCTACAGACAGAATCCATCCATCAGAAGAAAGCTGATAGAAGGAAAACGTCTTGCCTCTATGAATATCCATTTCAAACTTGGATGCCGTGGACGCGGAGGCCGTCGTCAGGCGTTGCAGTCCTTCTTTGTCGTGTGCGAATAGAGCGCTGTCATCTGCGAACAGAAGTATGCGCATCCTTGAGGTATGTAACCGCGCTGGAACATCGAAACATCGGATATCCAGCACGCGCCCATCCGTCCGGTATTCTACCTCAACGCAATCCTCCCTGGAGTCCTGAAAAACAACTGCTACCAGGGCAGCCAAATATAAACCAAATAGGGCTGGGACTGAGGCACAACTCTGCTTCACACCGGCGACAACGTCAGAATCATCAGAGGTCGACCCACACGATTGCAGATTCGCCTTCATGCCCACATGCAACAGTCTAACCATATTGGTGAACTTACTCGGACATCTAAACTCACCAAGCACCGTCCACAACGCCTCGCGGCTCACAGAATCCAAGGCCTTGATGAAACCCACGTAGAAGGCATACAGAGGCTGGTTCCGTTCTCGGCATTTCTCCTGAAGCTGTCGAGCAGCAAACACCAGGTCGCCCGTACCCCGACTCAACCGAAATCCAAACTGCTCCTCAAGAATATTTGACTCCAAGACTTCCGTATTCAGCCGGTTCAGAAGGATTCTGTCAAGCACCTTTTCTACGCAGCTCAGCAGACTTATGTTCCGATTGCTGTCGGCGCATTCCTCGCCACTCTTACCTATGAACAAAGGTGCGATAAGGGCATCCCTTTAAATATTGCGGCATCACCTCGTGCTCCCAGATGGAGCGAACCAGCTGGAGCAAAGCGTGTTCCAACGCCGGTCCGCCATTCTTCAAGATCTCACCTGGCAGTCCATTCGCGCTTGCAGCCTTCCAGTTGCACAGTTAACCAATCGCTCTCTGCAACCAGCAAATCCAGGGCGAGAGCAAGTGAAGGTTTGATGGCCTATTGCGGCAGTCTGTTCACGGTCACCTGATCAATGATAACAGCCCTGTTCAGTAGGATACTAACGTATTTGCGCCACACTGTCATGATGTCCTCTGGCCGAGTGCAAGAACAGTAGGTGTCCACGTCTACCAATGCTTTGGTAGACTGGATGGATACACCGAAGATCGCCTTAAGCGAATCGTGTTGTCGATGATCTGTGTATTCCTGCATCCGCTAACTTTGCTATCTCCACCTGTTGTCATTAGTCACGCGAACACCCTCAGCCATTTAACGGCAGATGCTCCGGAACATGGCCTTTTTTCTTCACTGTCTGGATCTATTGTGGATGTGGCAAACGCAGCATTCTTCTCTTGTACCAAGCTGGAGATTACCACGTCGTTAGCTTCGAACCGATCCAAACGTTTCCTACGCTTCACATCGATTGTCCCGATAACTGCTGTCGTTATCTGCTCCTTGAGCTGTTGCCACATATCCTCGGTGGTAGTGGAGAGGAGAGTGCAGACAAACGGTAACTGCATGTTGAACGGCAGTCTTTGTCTGGCAGATCTCTAATCTTTTGATATCCGACTCATGCCGTTTTCCAGAAGGACTACGATTAACAGACTAGCAGACATGAATAGACGAGTTGGTCTTGACCAGCCTGTACTCTGTGCTACATTCAAAGCCACGCAGCATCCGTGCGAAACGCACGCCGTGAATGTCACACTATCGCAAATTTACGTAGACCACAAAATGGTGATGACCGTTTGGTGGGTGAATCCACGTCATGATATCACGCGCATCCAGCTGGAATCGGGTGTTCGTTATGACCAACCCGTGATTAACACACAGATGAAGCAAATGGTCAACGTTCTCATTGACTAAACCCAGGACGTGTGGTCCGAAGATTCCCCGCCAGGCTACCAAGTCGCACCCAACTCGGGCGCTCAAGTCACCCAGAACAAACAATCGGTCACTCACTGGCGTCAAGAGGACTATGGTGGACAGCGGACCATCATCAGTGTATCATCAGTGTGACACACAATGGGACCATAAATTAAAAAATGTAGCACATTTGACTCGATCGAGTCGCAGGCGTGTGGACAGCATTCGAGGAGTGAGGCCGTGCGGTTGGCCTGTCATCAAAGCATTGATGTTACCAGCGTCTGCAAAACAGACGTCATGGTCCCGAGCACCGCCTGCCGGGTAACCTATGTAGTAGGTGTATCCACTACATGCTTCACGCAAATTACCTTGGTCTGCGAGCCTTGTCTCACTCAAGGCGGCTACGACGATTCCCTAGCGACGCAGCTCCATCGCAATCAGTGCAGTGCAGCGTTCCGGCCGTCCTGTGGCACCACATAAATCCAGTAGCTTGCGCCCGTTCCATGTGTCACTAGAAAGCGTCTTGCGTCCCCGCACCTGTCTCAAGTTTGTATTTAAGGCACTGAGGCCTGATTGAGCATTATCTGCTGGGGGGTTCTCGGTGAAGAGAAAGTATGAGGGTGCGTGTCTGGCACCCTGTCCACCCTGCCATGTGCAGTAGATAGGGCGACCGGGCTTATCCTGCACGACGACCGATGCAGTATGGTATTTGGTTTGGGTTGTGTAATCATGATTTGCATGGGCTTTAGATAGTGTCAGGACGCCTATACTTAAGCAACAGAGAGGTCGGGGCCCTCAAAGTCGTCGTTTCAAAAGCATGTACCGCGAAGCAGCAGGTGACGCACACGTACACACGCAAGTGCAACAGCGTCAACCACCTAGGAGAGGAAAGACAGCCACATCCAAAGAGATTCAGCACACACTCACATTAACAACAGTGCTGCACAGCCGGTCCTATCAAAAACACGCTAGGCCAGACAAGGCAAAAACAAACATTATACGGAACCAAACCACAACAAACAGGCATCAGCCGCAACACTGATCGTGCAGGATTGTCGATGCGCTGGACGAATTCGGCAGGAGGGCGATAGTCGTAATGTTATGACAAATAACCACCTTGAGATGGTGTCAGCAAGCAAACAGAAGAAAACAGTCCAAATACTGTTGAGGAGTAGAGAGACACACACATGCGGTGAACGAACCCAAACAACCCCGCACAGCACGCCAGAGCCTGCAAGCTGTTCGAAACATACAGAAATATCATCATCAACAAAAACAAACACAGTGGCACAACTTCGGATGAGCACGCGCGGCAGCAAACAAGCGAGATCCAAGAGATTCAGCACACGTTCGCACAGGAACAACAATATTACGCTAACAAACCTGACACGTACCCACAAAATCACACTGGGCAAGAACAGACATCAAGCCGAAGGAAAACGCAACACACAGTCATCAAGCACAATGAACGCATCAGATTTTTGTCTGACTGCTCTCTTTTGGCTAGTGTGTCAAGGTTGAACGTTCAGGGACCGAAGTACCAATCGACACAGCCCGCCGGAACGAAACGCCTAACAAGCCTGGCCACCAGGCCAAGGTAGTAGGAATAACTGACTTTTATTTATGCCATAATGAGTTAGGGAGATTATTAGTTTTTACATTTTAATCATTGCCGGCCGGAACCCGTGGGATACCGGCATATTTCTGGAGGCATTGTGCAACGTGGGGCCCCATAACATATTCTCCTTTGCAGAGTCACGTGTTTTTGTTCGTCCGTCAAACAGCTCACAGGTAGTCGTATATTTACCCAGCGATTGGCTTACATATGCTATCCAGGTCGTGTATACTGGCGTGAAGAACGGCACATTAGCCAATGGGTGTGTCCATCGTGCGGCTACCAAGCTAGCCACCGGCCTAGAAAATAATGCGTACGAACCTCAACTTAGACTTGATTTGCATGCATTTGAATCTCGACCACTCCGTGATGGTTCAGTTCTCACTAATTTTTTCTTCAGAGCACATTTCGCAGAACGGTTCCTCACTGTAACTGGTGATGACAGCAGGCGAGGACATAACAGGAAGCCTTTCAAACTTCGTCCTTGGACCTTCCCCAGACGACAGTTTTCACAGGATTATTTTCTGGAACAGCCTACCTTCTGAAGTGGTTACATTGCTTCTGGAGGTCGCTCCGAAGCATTGCTTGATTATTATTTAGTTGAAAATGCATTACGCAAGTAGCCTTACCCTGTTCTCGGTATTTACTGTTATCCCAAACAGCGGTGCCACACACTGTTTTCAACTACTGTCTTCCAGGTCAACAAATGCCCGCTTGACGCTAAGAAATAAAGGCCGACTAGATCCGGCACCTCGGGCCTCTGCCTCGAATTCGAGCATCACTCGCTGAAACGCTGAAACGTCCACAATGACAGTCGACACGGATTTATTTACTCTCCATTTTAACCATCCGACAGAACCAGTAAAAGCCGCGACGTTCAGCCATCCCTCTGGTGCACAGATTCGCCCGGAGAAACGGAACCACCGAAAGATGACGCTTTCTAATTCTGTCCATCACCCACCGTACCCAACGAACCAGAAGGTCCTCCAATGTAACACGCGAGCTAGGCATTTTTAATCTGAGTGTCTGCTACACTCGTGCAGCAATCGTGAGCAACGTGAGGACACTGGGGAACAGTGTCCTTCGGAGGTAAATTTCCAATACCACTCCTATAGGGAAAAACAACACAACCAGGCGTCAGTCAGACTCAGTAGGCCATGCACTTGACTTCCACAGACGAAAACCGAAGTGGTGCCAACAACACAGAAGCACGCTTCGTGCATTCGTGATACATGATGCACAAAGTGTAGTAGATATCACGAGAGTAGATCTCAAAAAAGACCTAAAGATATGGCTATCGTCTGGTTTGTCCTGCTCTTATCATCACCAGCTGGCCGCGAAAAGGGGTCTCATGACTCTCGGGATGATCAAACGAACCTTCCCCCGGATTGACAAGCGCGCCTTTCACACGCTTTACAGAGTCTACATAAGACCATTGCTCGAGTATGCCAATCAAGTCATTTACGCCGGTTTGAAGAAGAACATACTCCCCATTGAACGTGTCCAGCGAGTAGCCACCAAAATGGTCACTGGCTTANCACCTACTTAATAAACCGTTAAATTGATAATTTATCCTGTTTTGCTAGATTATTATTTTACTCTGTTCTTGGTACTTTCTGTAACCCCCAACAGCGGTGCTACACCCTGTTTTCAATGACTGCCTTTCAGGTCAACAGAAAACCGCCGGAAATCGAAACAAGCAAACTGACTGGATCCGGGTAGATTGGGCTCCCAGCATCGAACCCGTGTACAAATCGCCGAAATCGCAGTCACACGATTCAAATTCAATCCATGCGCGCTTGCTGTCTTCGATTGCATGTTACACCAGGCCAATTTCCCAAGGTCAACTGCAAAATGCGGCTAACTGATGTTTTGTGTATTCGGAAGGTGCGGCCGTTCACGCAATGTGACAATTGGTTTAAGAGAAATCAGTTAATGAAATTTGCCTTTGTAGGTATCGGTTTCATGGTAATCCCATTTACAAACAGCTTTATAACGGACGAACTGCTCGATGCCATAAACTAGGCATCAACCGTGTATACAAAGCACTGCAGTATGTTCGGACCGCAAGAGATGCCAGAAAAGCTGAGGCGAAACACCTATGGAATGAGCGTATTTCAATTTCCAGCGAGCAGTGTGGCTTACCGAATGCGAAGGTCCTCCAAGAGGGGTTGTCTCAATGCAATATCTTATTAGATGGGAATATTTTACAAATATTGGCTATCTACGAGCCTCGCACGTTTTCGGTAGGAAATTCAATTTGTCTGATCTGTTAGGCTCTTACTGATATAGCTAAACAGTACCACATAGAGAAAGGCGTTGCACTTCACGGTCGTAATACATCCACCGAAGTCATTTCACGAGGGCTGCTGCAGTTTCCTATTGTTCCTGGGAACCAACGATTTTATGAATAAAAAGGTTCTACCTGAGAAACTGTCAATCTGTCTTTTAATTTCACATTGTGACGTGCAGGTCTGGTTGGTCTACATCCCTGTTTCAGTTTTCAACCAATGTAGTTCGACATCCAGCGTAGTTTGTACCGGTTCGCTCCTTAGTAGCACACCGTTCCACGCCGCGCACGGACCCTCTGCGGGTCTTTTCGATCAAAACTTTGATGTCTGCTGATTGTTCATGCCTTACAGTCTCAGAATTGTTTCGTGCTATAACGTCTTGTCGGCGTAATTGATGGTAACCTTGTGCTAACGCAGAAGTTCGTTGCACCTTGTTGCTTCTGTGGTGAATTATGGGTACATTGACAAGTAAGCTAGGGGGGGTAATACCGATAGCCTGAGTCCGTATTATTCAGCTAGTAGACGCCTTATTTAAGGTAGGCGTATCGTTAAAAAAATAATGCTTTGCGCGCGGGAAGTTTCGCTTGCCCTACAATAGCCCGCACGGAGCCTGAAACTGTGTGCTACTAGGGCTGGGAAACTGATTTCTTGAGGTGGAACTTGGTTATACCCGTCCGGAGTGTCGTCACGGTTTCTCATAGCGAGTAGTGTGGCATGCTCTTAGTTACCTAATCGTTGGTTTTATTCCTGTTTCCGAAGTTCGTCTTGGTAACCTTGTTACCTTAGTTCAGGTGGTGTACCTGCCCCCTGTTTCAGATATTGCTGCTCTTTTGCCGTTCTACGCCTGGAGACGGGGAATCGTGAAAGGTTTCTACCCCTCACTTTCGTCACCACTTCACTGATCCGCTGATCTATACCTATCTGTCGTGGTCGTTGTACGTTGGTGCAATGTCGAGTAGAACGAATTCATAAGTTAACCCTTTATTCTAGACAGTACAGACGGTTCGGAGCCTTGTATGTGCACACCCGAGCTTTCTGACGCATGCAGTCGGAAAAATGAAGCCGCGATCGATTTTCAGAGGACCAATTTTTCCCCATCAGATCACATGAGAACGATTTTAAATCAGCTGAAGTTTGGTTGGAGTATTCAGATTTGGCCCTCTTTCAGGCGTGACGGCTACGTCACCTTTCTTGGTCGCTGTTATTCCACAAAATATGGTAAGTCCCAATTATCCCAACGTTTCGGACCAGTTTGTAATTCGCAGTGAAAACCCCGTATGATTACCATCGTGTGTTTTCAGCGTGTCGTTTTCGCCGTTAGCTGATGATGTAGTGTGGTCGACTGTTAGATTAATTTCTTGCGTGCGGTCAGATCTTTACTTGCAACTCAGCTGTGTGCTTGGGAGGCTCGACTGCTTTCAGAATCTTAGAGGTTAGACGTAGATCCGGGCCCTTCTTTTCCTAGAGTTTATTATACACTTCATGGTTTTATGGTGACTAGGCTTTACGTTGAAATACTGACGTGCCACCGTTTACGACTATGACAATGATGGACGTAGCTTCACATTTCAACTATCTCTAGTGGACAAGTGGATATGCGCTCGACCCTCGTCCATTAACAATTTAAGACGCCATTCCTGAGAAGCAGCCGAAAAGTAGTCCCATCAGACAAACTGTTTAAGCTTATCCGTGCCACTGGTCCCAGGCGACCGTCTGTCAGTGAAGCTATCAGCGAGACAGATGGCACGATCATCTATAATAAGTCCAGAAGGTTAGAACGGTGGGCGGAACACTTTGAGTGTCAATTTAAATGGCCTCCTGCTTCTACCGCGTTGCCGCCACAAACTTGCAATGTAGTGCCCTGGTCGGTAGGCTTGGAACCACTGACTGAAACTGAGGTCCGCAATTGCATTGCGGTTCTCAAGCGTAATAAGGCTGCTGGTCCAGATAACCTCGTGCCAGCACTTTTCAAAGAAGGGGGAGAGGCGTTAGTAGAAGCTTTGATTCATTTATTTCAACTCGTGTGGACGACGGAAACTGTCCCCTCGAGTTGGGGTCACTCGATAATAGTTCCTATATTCAAGAAAGGTATAAGGGGCTCTTGTGAAAACCACAG